>CM052099.1:1689956-1708777 GCA_028453745.1 Agapostemon virescens
TATATTTATATTTATATTTATATTTATATTTATATTTATATTTATATTTATATTTTTTGTTGTAGAATCCTGTCGAAGTATATGTTGTAGACGATATTTCGTAAACTGTAAACACAAGCATTCTTTGAGTTTCATGCTTCAAGTAAAAGAAAATATGTGTCTTAATCAGCTATTAATACAAAATATGGGAAAATATAAGGTGTGCTATCTTTTTGTTCCGGAGTGTAATAGAAAATTTCGATCATCTACTCCGGCCTGCCGACGCCCATCGTCAAACTGCCATTAACGCTGCCTTTGAAAACCCGTTGTCCCACTACCTTGAAGACGCTTGCTCCCTAGACAATAGACTAACCGAGGAATGCCATTGGCTAAGTCCTGGTCACCAAAAATACTGTTACGTAGAAGCCAGCAAATGTTACGAGCAAAATCAGATTCGATGTTTCGATTTGACATTCACGCTGACAATTGTAACATTCAACTTTCACACGCAGTTCTCCAAAATAAACTTTCATTGAAAACCAAGTTAGTCAGATCTCACTTTCAATTTGACGTTCTTCCCTATTAATTTAAGTTGAAATAATTATGTATTTCTATGGACGATTTCAATCGCGCATCCCTATCGACGGACGTGACGCCTTCGTAATGCTTGTTTTCAAGTGTTTCAAAGTTTACCGTAAAATATATTTTATTTTTTTAAAATACATGTAGTACCTGACGACGACGTTAACGATGATAACGATATAGTCAGATAATACTAAATAATGCATTTTTCTATTCTCATTTGGATCACGAAGAACGTAGTGATTTAGATGTGTACCATTCGCATTAGAAACATTAGAATATGTATTTATGTAGTCTAGAACTTAAGTTAATATATTTTTTTCATAGAAGTGGTGAAATTAGATTAGATTCCTCTACCTAAGTATTATTCGTACTTCATATTATTATAACTATAATAAGTCGAATTATAAATAATTCGTATTATATTAGGTATTGCCTATTCCAATTTGCAAAGTTTGACACTTCATACATTCTTATCGTCATTCCGTAGTGAAATATTCGCATAGTTAACTGTAAATACGGATAAACTTGGTAATTTTTTATATATTTTGATATCGGTTTCATTGGAAGAAACATGTCTCTATTTGGTAAACTTTCAAAATCAAGTCGTTCATGCTAGGTGGCATTATTCTACTATGACCGACCAATTCTCAGTGTCGCTTAGGATGATGCATTCGAGTTCGCAAATAAAAGTGTCGAAACTTTTGGAATGATCTAATAATAGTACTGTTTATGATTTCGTGGGACTCGAAGTCTTGTATTTGTGTAAACTGTACAAATATTACCAACATTGTATCGAGTAGCGTTTGTTACGTGTAGAGGCAGAAAAGAAATCTGGCTTTTATGGATTCGTATTGGATAAGCAATGAATGTTGGTACTTGTATCAGGATTGTGGATATATTCTTTGTGGATGCTCGTCTTGTCTACCAGTTTGATCGTTTTGCCATGGATGGCGCCAACAGTCATAGGACAAATTGATTTTACGAAACAACTAATTTTTATCACGATTCGTATAGTACGTTATGCACAAAATGGCAGGAACTATGAATGACTGCATACAGCGGTTCACAGCCAAAATCTTACACAAAATATCAAAAAATGTTTCGTTTTGTACAAAGGTTTAGGGATGCTTTCGCAAAAAGAATTAGACGGGTATATATTTAAAATGTATCTGCATTTACTATATATTAATACAAAAACAAATGAATCTTTTCGTCTATACTATAAATAAAGTTATTAGAATTCAGTGTACAAAACTTCTCACAACTAAAATCTTACTTTTCACAGTGAATCCCTGAAAACAAATGAAAGTTCTGCAAATTGTACATCACTTACAATTAAGTCAATATCTGCCGAGATATTTCTAAATTCTACTAGTTCTCATACCTTGATATTAAAATAACGAAAGGAAACTGATGGCATTAACAATTCATACATGAATCCGTTTTCGTTTCAATGGTATATATATATATATATATACAAGAAAAGAATTAAAAGTATTGTTGAGAATTATCATTTATTATTTGTTCCTTGTTCATTACCTACTATCTACTCTCTACTCTACTTTATTATCAATGCTATATATTAATATTATAATATTATATTACAATACTAATACTAATTATATATAATATACTTATAATAATTATAGTATTATATTATAATACTATATGTATATACAGGGTGAGTCACCACACGTTTGCACCTCAAATATCTTTGTTGTTTCTAAAGATACGTAAAATATGGTAAGGACAAAGTTGAATGGTACAATGGAGCTAATACGATGCTATAAAAAAATTTTGTTTTTATATCATTTTTTTAGAGATATGAAAGTCACCTTGACTTTTTAAAATGGAACCACCCTTTTTTTAAACACCTACAATGATAGTCCCTTTCATTAGGAATTCAGTGACTATATTATTCCAAGGTCAATCAAAGTGAAGGACAGAAAAAATGATGAAATAAGATTTAGAATATGAAAGCAGAATACGTTTATCATGGTTGAGACTTGTAGTAAATAGTGACAACACTATGGTCGTAATTAAAGTAAACATACTAAGGTCCTTCAATGTTACTGTTATTCAGCAGTCTTATTTACTATCAGTATGTTTCCAAACGCGATTCCGCTATGTCTTATTCAATGATTGAAAAGTGTGATATGATCACGATTTATTGTAAATGTAGACAAAATGCAGTGCAGACCCGGTTACTTTATGAAGAAAGGACCCCGAGCGAAACACTCCTAGACAGACTTTCATTAATACGTACAGGTTGTTTCAAAGTACTGGAGGTGTACATGCAAGACAGTACAAACGGAAGAATTCCACGACCAATGAAGACAATGAAATTAATATTTTAGCAGCTATAGCTGTTAATCTTCACGCGAGTACGAGAAAAATTTCCCGGGAAACAGGCATAAGTCAAAGTAGCGTAATACGAATTCTGGCCCGACATAAATTTCATCCGTTCCACATATCGCTCCATCAAGAATTGCACGGGAATGATTTTCAAAATAGAATTAAATTTTATCAGTGGGGATTTCTTTAAAATCATTCTTTTTTTTTTTAATGTCTTGTTTGCGGACGAAGCAACATTCACTAATCATGACTCAATGACGGAACGCCCATTACACTGTCCAACACCAAAAAAATTTTGCAATACCTGTTGGGTGATTCTTATACACTCTGTCATCCTAAAACCAAATCCGCAAGTAGAATTGCTCCATCACCCAACGTTTTCGAAAAATTTTGATTTTTGTAAAAATGCATGATTTTGATAAAAAATGACGTGGTACGCAAAAACTAAACACGCGAGAAACACGCAAACATTGCATCATTATAAAAAATTATAAAAATACGAGTTATATTCACATTTCATTGTGGAAATGCTTAATAAAGAAAATTGACTACAAAAACTTTAATACAAAAAATTTAAAATAAATGTTTTTGCTCCATATTAAATCGATAAAATGTAACGGAAGTGTATAAAGCAGCCGGACTGTTTTATTATATTTATGACGAAATAATTTTAAAATGAAAACAAGGAATACAATTCCAGCATTAATCTTTCATCAAGATATTTCAACAATTGAAAAGCCTTACAATGGAAAAGATTTCTGTGCGATGCTTGTTGAATACTGTTCGACACTTATTACTGAAAATCGGGATACCAGGAACAAGCGCTAAGCAAATCGGAAACATTTCTAAATTTGTTTACATCAGAAATAGGTAAGTTTTTGTATTCAATTTTCTTTATTAAGCATTACCACAATGAAATGTGAATATAACTCGTATTTTTATAATTTTTATAATGATTGGCACCCAAAAAGACAAAAAAAAATGTATGTAATTAAGCATAGTAAGCAAAGACATATTTGAGTAGTACCAACGTTGACTACGCATAGCGACGGCCCTGGTCAGTCGAGAAAAGGCTGCAATGGTCGTCTGGCGCGAACGCGTCGCGCACAAGCTGTCAATGAATATTTTCTGATCCTTCTCGTATATTAAGGGAAGTAAATACTTTTCGTGAATGGTTTCTTTACCAGAAAAATCTGTAGAATGCATTCCTGTATAGTAAATTCCTGCTAGATAAAGGATTTTTGACATAAATACAAAAATAGAGCGTATAAAGTACCCGCGTCGGCACATTTTCAAACTTTAACAATCATTTACAACTATTAGAGAGTACATAAAAATATAATTGGCTATATGGATGTGTAGAGGAGAGTCCCCTCTATCTCCTGACTCAAAGTTGAACTTTCTCGCGTGTTTAGTTTTAGCGTACCACGTCATTTTTTATCAAAATCATGCATTTTTACAAAAATCAAAATTTTTCGAAAACGTTGGGTGATGGAGCAATTCTACTTGCGGATTTGGTTTTAGGATGACAGAGTGTATAAGAATCACCCAACAGGTATTGCAAAGCTCGAAAAAAGTTTGATTTTGTTGGACAGTGTTATTGGTCTGTGGATAATCCGCACTGGCTGATCATCAAAGACAATGGAGCGTAAACGTGTGGTGTGGTATTTTGAATGATAGAGTAATTGGACCATATTTCGTTAACGGAATGATGACGGGACAGAAATACGCTCAATTTTTGCAAGACCAATTTTGGCAACATCTGCCAATTTTGTTAGAAGATGTCCCTTTACAAAATCGCTATGATATGTGGTACCAACATGACGGTTGTCCTGCTCATTATGCACGAATAGCTAGAGAAACGTTGGAATCACGATTTCCAAACCGATGGATTGGACGAGGCGGAACTGTTTCATGGCCAGCACGTTCGCCCGATTTAAATCCACTGGATTTCTTTTTATGGAGTCTGCTAAAAGAGACCGTGTACATGGATACTCCAACAACAGTTGAAGATATGTGTCAGCGTATCATCATAGTATGTACAAATATCACCTCGGATGTACTTACGAGAGTTTACATCAATGTATCGACGTAGATGGCCATCATTTCGAACATTTATAAAATACAGGTATTCTGCTTCCATATTTTAGTTTTATACGTTTTTTCTGTCCTTGACCTTGAATGACCTTGGAATAATATAGTCACTGAATTCCTAATGAAAGGGACTATCATTGTAGGTGTTTAAAAAAAGGGTGGTTCCATTTAAAAAAAGTCAAGGTGACCTTGATATCTCTAAAAAAATGACATAAAAAACAAAATTTTTTTATTGCAACGTGTCAGCCCCACTGTATCATTCAACTTTGTCCTTACCATATTTTACGTATCATTAGAAACAACAAAGATATTTGAGGTGCAAACGTTTGGTAACTCACCCTGTATAATAGGTGTACATAATGTTGAGATCAGTTGAACGACCTATCCTATACTATAATTTTTAAATGACTTTGAATTAAAAAATTTATTTAAACTTTTTACATGTTAAGATGGGATATACAAAAGAAAAAAAAATATAATATTGTCATTTAGTTTTTCGTTTTCAATAAATGTACTGTGGTAACTTATATTATAGTATAATGTCGTGTGAAAAAATGTGGTTTGGTAATGTGGCGGCTCTACCTCCTACTCTCGCCAGTAGAGGGACAGTAGGACGAGACTTTCCCGCTAGTTCTTGATCCACCTCCAGTTCATATATATACTGTCCTTAACCGCCTTCCACTACCCAGCGTCTAAGGCAGGGTCCGCTAGTCAGCCTTAATGATGACGAGTCCTCTAGCGGACCTAGGACGAAACGCTCCCCCTTCCTTCTTTCCTTTTCTCTCTCTCTCCACCACAACTCTAGCAGCCGCCTCAGTAATTTATACTAATGTAACTCGTTGATGAAAAACAGGTTATTATTGGCATGACCAAATATTCTAGGAAACAGAATTTTACACGTTAGTGTAACTTCGAATGTAATTTCAATCTACGAATTGAAGTTCATTTCAAGGTAACATGATTGGATAATTGAATTAAACATGTCTTGATGTCGGCTACAATATTATGAAATCAAATATGCATTTGGTATAGCGATCTTGCTTTCTTATTACAAGAAACTTTTATTGGTAATTTTAAACATTGCAATTCGAAGGTTATTCAACATCGATTAACTTTGGTTCGAAAAATATTTTTTTATCAGACAAGAACTGGTCAGATCATTTGCAGAATTTTCATACTTGAAAGTAGCTGACTGAGCAAATTTTTCATTTGGTAATACGAAGAACGCTTTTTCGTCATTGACTAAAAGTATTTCCAATTTGTATCTGTAGAAAGAAAATGAAAAAAGAATGACAGGTGGTGGAGGTAACCGTCCATTAATATATGTTGGTATTTCTTCAGTGAGTTCAAAATAATTTTCTATGACATAATGAATTAAGCAATTCATGTACCTTTCTGTTTCCACACAGATTATACAATGCCATAAAATATTTTAATAATTACCAGTTTAATGTTTACATTGATAATACGGTTCATAAATATTTGATAGCTCTTACTTAGAAATATTTATTAGTATAAATAGTAATAAGTGCATAGCTATTAGTCACATGTAGTATTTATGCAGCCAATCTCAACCAATTAATATTTATACCCTCGCAATATAAAACGTCCTTTAGGATTGTAAACAAGTTGACATTATTCTCGCAGCGATCGATTACAAGACACTGATTCATTCAATCGTAAACAATTGTGCGAGCATTTGATTCTGACTCATTAGCTAATTAAAATCTTTCCATTTCTACATAGTTGTCTGTGTTTAATTTCAAATACAATATACATATGATAACATTTCTATTTTAGAAACGTTTCCTTGCCATACCATTTTCATTGAATCTGAAACTATTATAACGTTTTCAACGCTAAGATACAGAAATATAAAAAACGTTACAGAAGAGAAAAGGCAATATATTGTACGTATACTTTTTCTACTGTTGCATTTACTTCAATGCTTAAATATTGTTTACAGAAGAATAAAATTTGATCTCGTTTTAAAAGGAAAGTATAATATTTATATTTGTTAGACTTTGTTTAAAATCTTCCAATATTATGGCAAGGGGTTAATAATACACGGTCGTATCGAAACAAAATTATTAACGGAAAATTGATTTTAGTAGAAAATTCTTTGATTTTACCCCTTAAAATTGAAAATTAGTAGTAAAGCATTGTTGAAGATTCCGAAGACGCAGAGCGTGTTTATTTAAAAGCCATCAGCACCATTATATATATTTTTGGAACTAGAGATCGTTTTATAGTTCTTTCTTTTGCTGTCGTCAATGTTAAAACTGTGTTGTTGAATACGAGTCATGTCTAAATTGTGACGAGGTAGAAGCCAAATTGACATTGGCAATATCTGATGTTTCGAACCTTGACGAGAGACCTTCTTCAAGGTGATTTCTGTGTATATCTGTCACGAAAATGTCATTGCTCGTACAAGGTTACAGAAAATATTATTACTTTCATAGTATAATGTCGAATTTATAGTGTGTCTTTTTTGTGTTTATTATTAGCCTTAAACGTTTAATACAATCAACTCGAAAAAATTGTACAAAATTTATATAAATTTGTATATTAACGTACCCGTAAACTGTTTTCCCTTGAATTGAAAACTTTTTACAGTTCTAAATGATAAATTAAAGTAATCTACATTTTAATTTATCTAATATATTATAGATAATTATAATAATTTTATGTTTAAAAATGAATTTCTTTCGCATTTGTTTTTCATATTATATAGAGCAGATTTACTTAATCTCGACGAAAATAAATGATTTGCTGCTATCGAAGGATTTATCGAGTCGTTCAAGATTTAAATCTGACTAATGGTCATGAGCTCAACTCCAGCGCAAACACATCTGTTTAAATACACGCAACTGACGTCAAATGATCTTTAAATCTCTACGTCACAGAACACGAAAATACGGCAGTATGATTGAGACTGTGACGCGATCGGAATACCGAAATACCGAAAGCTCTTTCGACAATATACTGCGACTCTCACATTCCTTCGCCTGATTCAGATATTATTTGTGAGCTATCGTTCATTTGGAGGTAGCATTATAAAGATATCAAAATTTCCTATTCAGATGGAGATATTTGTTTCGACTTTATTGCCTAGAAATGGACTTACGTTTAATCATTATTATAATTTGTTTGTTGCCTTATGGCTATGGAATGGACTTGGCTCATACTGTTTTAACTAAAATATTGCAGTTCTTTCGTAATTATTCATGTGGTCCACGTCTTTGCCTTATTTATAAAATAATTCCGCGATGAATTCAACGACAAAATATCAGAAATTATATTATAAATTTGTGACTATTTCAATGGTCAATGATATGCAATGGTTGTTGGCTATTAGGCGCATGCTGTAAGTAAAGATCGACCTTGTCCTTATTTATCTCGAGTCTCATTTATTTCATTTGAGAAAGTACAATACCAGAGACTAACAATTTCGTTGAGTTCTGTTTGACGCTTTCATTTCAGGAGATGCTCTCGATTAACAGTTCAGATAAAAACGAATTAGTTTGTCTACGATGCAATGAAATTTATTCTATGCAACAGGGCCTCAGGAATTTCCAAGGTTCTGTAGCAGTAAATAAACCAATGTGACATGTCTTTGAATTCGTCTCGAGAAATGTGGTCTCGTGTTATGGCAAAAAACATATGGTTGGAGTCTCTATCCTACGATGTACTTTATGGTTGCAGTGATTAAAACTCCTTTATAGTTCACAAGTTTTTGAAAGAAAAGAAAACTTCAATGGCTGTGCACTGACAACAACCAAACAGAATAATATTTCGATTTAAGAAAAATTAATAATATATTTATTACACTCTGTTCAGAATCTACATAACGAGTTTGATACGATATAGCAAGGTAAGGGGTTAATGTAGAAAGTTGTATGTTAATTTTATGTCTAAAATGTGTAAAATAGTTTGAACCAACTAATATTGAGTTTTTCTTGAAATTAAAAGTCTGTCCACTTTTGCGCAATATATGGCCAAAATGCCAATGTAAACAGAATTTCCATAATTAATGCAAAATCGACGAAAAAAAGAAAGAAATTATTATAGAAATTTCCACTGTTCAAAGTGTTTTGTAGTGCAATTAATTAGTACAGACAAGTATAAATATTTAAGTAAATAAACTCATTTTCTAATCGTATTCAATCTTTTGCAATTTTTATTTATTTATTTATTTAAAAAATGTATCGTAGCAAGTCTAGATATAGGATCAGAAATAAATCAAATAAAAGTGAAACAAAGTTGCTGAATCATAAACAGACACAGTATAGGTATGCACAAAAACGATTTAACTACGTATCATTATTTATGAAAGTATAAAAGAGAGTTTAAGATTTTCTTCTTATTGGTTCAATATTTTATTTAGACACGTATTTCTGAAAATAGATAATATTATAATGCACAAACTATGTTATCAACCAGGTGTCTATCGTTGCAGTATATTTTTGGTGTAGAAAATATTTCCATTAATTGTAAAGGTAATGAGTATAAAGAAAATAATAATAATATCAAACTGAATGTTTATTTTTTCATGTATAGAATGAACAGATTAAACACATTAGATGTAACTATATACTAATATGTAATTATCGGTAATACAACTATTTGTAGATTTAGATGAATCTTGACTACTTTACTACATTTCTATTTACCATTTCGATGATTAACTATATACTATACAAAAATATAATATTAAATATAATGTAACTAGAATGATTGCATTGTTTAAATATATTCCGATCCACTTACTGGAAGTTTTAAACATTAACGTTTAACAACATTAAAAAGTCTTAGCACTAGCTTCGTTATGCTATTTATAATTTTTTAATGGTGATGAACAGTCGTGGTTGCGATTGTAAATTTAATAAAATGCAAAACAATTAGTCATTTCATTGATATTTCTCTAAAATATTGATTATTACCTTCCATTTACCTGATATACAAACAATGCATGATTCTGATGAAACATGGTCTGCCAGGAGTAGTAGATTTTCATTTTCATTTGTTTAACATATTAAACGCTAAATATTAGTTCCTGGAGACTGGCGGTATCAAATTTATAAATTAATGTGTTACATATATATATAATGTTAAGAAATATTCACACTATGTTAATAAATTTGACTAAAACAGAAAAGCACAAATGGGGTTTAAACGAGTGTTTTGCTTATGTACAACTGTATTCTTTTCATTTAAAGTTCGATCAAATTTCCATGATATGTAAGCTAGGCAAAATAGCTCCGCGTTTAACGTTTTGAGGAAAGAAGAAACAATCTTCAAGAATTTCAAGAATTTCAATAACATCCAATGCATTTCTGTAGTGAATCGTTTAGCCCGATAGACAGCTCGGGTTTAGACTTATTGTTTACTGTTAAACACAAAAAAGTAATGTAACAAAATCAAGGATGGTAAGAGTTTGCCCCGACTAGCAAAAAGGATGTAAGAAAGGTGATCCTCTTGATTTGGCACTTCTCGGTCAATCGCTGCGACCTCCTAGCACGCATATACCGGGTGCTCTGAATGCAACTCTATTTTGGTTGTCGCGAACCGTTCGACCGGGCGATATAGGTAGAGATGAGGTGTATTTATTTGCAATTCGGCCACGGCCAAAGCAGCATGCTCGACGTATATAAACCCCCATGATGTTTTCAGGCATGACTTGCTGTCTTTTAACCTTAAAAAGTTAACCATCGATCTCTTAAGTTAACCACCGGTTTGGGTAAATTTTCAAACATAAACATTAGAGGGGATGTAACGTAAGACAAATAAAATTCACATAAAATTCAACAAAAATCTTGTTACAATCTGCATAAATACGATGTGGTTCATACTCAAGTGGCTATCATGGTACAATAAAGTGAAACAATTGTTTGTTTAATTAACGCTAGAACTATCGGACGGGTCAAAATGATTTGTTGCTGATTTTTATAGAAATGTTTCCACGAAAACCTTTTGAATAAATTTTTCCATTAAAACATATATTAACATAAAAGTTGTTTGAAATTTGAATTAATCCAGCCTTGCCATTATTATAAAGCAGCGTATATATAATAATATTAGTTTAGTTTAATGCTCGTTAGAAATTTAGCGTTACCAAGAAAGTGAATAATATTTGACAGATGACAGCGTACACGAATAACAAGTTTACTCATTATCCTCAGTTAAATATTGTTTATTATATATTTATGTCAATACTACAACTTATAAGAGTAACGTCGATAGTTGCTAACTATAATGAAAATTATCTCAGCCATATTTATCGTTAGAATAAATCTTCGTACTATGAATTAAATATTCTATATTACTGTATGTTTACAACATTAATGTGTTTATGTCTTTTTTACCGACGAAATTATTGGTAGAGCTAATACCTATATTTGATTTGTTCCAAACACGCGAACCAGTGCCCAATATCCGCAGTCTCCTAATAATACATCTTGTTATTGTTTATACCAATGATCGCACGATAAGTGCATTTGCACCTGTTCAAATTGCGTTTCGTTTGTCAATGATAAATAGAAGTTCGATCAAGATCGATGAGTTCTGACAGCTACACGACGAAACGAACTGCAATGGGCAAGCTGCATTGCACAACGGAAGAATGTTTCCTGTTAGCGTGCTAATAGCACACGGTAGTTAGACGCAAAAGTTATCTTCATATAACCGCGATTACTACAATGTTTCAGTAATTATTAGAAAAATAAATATATAATACTTACTCCAACCTGCAGGTTTTAATGAATTTTTTCCATCAGTCAAAACATTATCGTACAAGGTAATTATACCTGTTCATCATACCAACACGAGATTCCGTTTAATTAACTCGGCGATTCAGTTTTCATTGCGTGACTGTAAATCCTCTTGAACTGCGGGGGTAGCAGCCTTGAAATGAAAATTTCGAATTTACGGTTTCTAGTTCAACTCACTTTCCGTAGAATTTGTTCCTTTCGTGAGTTAGAAGACTCTGACTCTGATAGATAACTGTCAACGTTTAAATTATCGATTACATAGGATGCTTGCGTTAATCGTAACGCATTATATTGCAAATATATGAGCCGTTTATTTTAAAAGAGACCTACTTCCATTGAGATATTTAAGGGTTTGTGTTTCAATAGAATTGAAACTATACATACATATAGGATGATACCAATGTGTCATAATACTTAAGTATATCTAAAAGAGTTAAATATACCATACAGTTCTTATTAACACAATAGCAATTAATAAGTGAATAATATGTGTTTTCTTACCAAGAATGGAGTTAAGCCACTTTCAAAGTTAATAGCCAGACACGTCATCAAATTTCAAAGAGCCCAAGTCTATTCGACATCATTTAAAATGCTTTAAATTGAAAAAAATACTCAATTTGTTATATATGTATATAAAGTATACAACAACTCACTGCTCATCTACATTTTGTGTATGCAGGCGGGATTTGAAGAAGTCATAGTGCTGCGGTGGTATACATATATCGTAATAAGTCCATCGTGTCCTTATATTTCGTTATTGTAGTTAGTCTTATATTTTTCTAAAGTGGTGTCGATACAATATTTTCGAAATTTCTTGGTCTACCCCGACGTGGTAATAAATTCAGGATTTTATACTTTGCATTCTCATCCATTGATATCTTATAGAAAATTTACTATGGTTCGTTTCTCGAATAACGCATCCAACATATTTTTAACCAATTTATTGTTTCTCAATTAGTATTGTTTAATCTTCTACAAATCACGTTCTCTAAAGACTTAGTTTAAACGAAATCCTCTCGTTTCATTTCATTTAGGATAAACTTATGTTTTCGACACTTTTTTATGACTTCGTGCTACTCCTTAGGGACAAAAAATAAATTATTTTTTCCTCAACGCCATTTCTAATGTTTGCTATTTATAACGATTTAGATAAACGAAAACACCTAATGTTCTTGGTGTCGATTTATGATTTCACTTCTTTCTTAGAGTCAATTTTGCATGTTCTTTTCGATTTGTTTTTTGTGACCTTTTTCAAGTTCTTAAGGGGGTAAAATAATCAGACAACTCAAGGAATGTAGATTGCGAGTGCACAGTAGGGTAAGTATTATCAATTTGCATTGCATTAGTAATCTTTCTACTTGCTTGTTTGCGTTGAAATATTATGGTAAAATTATATATGTAATTAAATTATTATTATTTAAAAAGTCATTATGTGGGTTAATCAAGCAATACTACATTAATAATAAAACATAAAGCTCTTATCTCATAAAATTTTACTGCATAATATACTTCATATACTTTTGCAACTCTCAAAATTGGACTTGAGCCACTTTCACATTAAAATCTTTATCATTCTGTTAACCAGCTAATTTTCGTTTCATAACAACCTAGTGATTTTAAATATATTATTTACAATTTGTTTGAAAATGAAAGAATACCGTAGAAATGTAAGAAGCCAGCTTGATTTTTTTGAAAACTGGATTTAGACCACTTTTAAAATAAACGGCTAATATATTCGAATGGTATATTATGGTTTCTAGTTCTACTCACTTTCCGTAAAATTTGTTCCTTTCGTGAATTAAAAGACTGACTCTGATAGATTACCATCAACGTTTAAATTATCGATTACACACGATGCTCGCATCAATAGTAACGTATTATGTTGCAATTTGTCGAATCGCAACGTACGGAACTCTACATACCCATGAACGTTCCAACATCATAATTCTCGGCGCTTGACCCAATTCCCAGCTCTCCGTTTCAGGCCTGTTTCAAATTTAGATGTCTTCGTTTCGCATCACCCACATCTTTGCCGTTGCTTACAGGGTGGAGTATTTTTTCAACTATCAGCTTACTGCGAACATAATCGGTTTTATCAGTTTCAATTTCAGTAATTCTTTCAGAAGCAGCGTTTTCATTTATTACATTCATATACAGTGGTGGATAAAAGAAAATTTAACACTGTTTCTAAACCACGGAAGTATTCAAATCGTTTGAAATTAAGAGTTTGAGACTTCAAAATATGTACTTACATTATTTATGTCATAATGCTTTCATTCCGATAGTAAGTTGTAAGTGCCCCGATTGTACATGAGAAATTGAAAGACGATATTTTAATGTGAACAATAATCATAAAATATTTCTTAAAAGTATTCGATGGATTACATTTTTTATAAAAACACAAAATGTTAATACTTTGTAGCCCCACCATGTGCATTTATTATACCCTATTTGCATGCTATTTACCAAATTTTACTCGGTGATAGTTTTTTCAATAATATTCGAAGTTTACATTATTTGGTTTTTTAACGTTTCGTTAATTATGAGATATACATTATATATCTTTCTAATTTATATTTATATATATTATCTTTATAATTTTTTACGATATGTGCTGTATGTTCTAGATTATTGTCCTGTTGGAAATAAAACTTGTCCATTACACATCTAATTTCTCTGCACGCATTGCTTGAAATCATCTTTTAATATGTGCAAATTTTTATATTCATCCATAAGCATACCAATAATAACAAGTATCTCAACGCCATTACCTCCATTACACTTTCGCACCATTATCAAACCATCTCCACGCTTTGCTGTTGGATATAGAATCTTAGGATTCATCTTTTTATTCACTTTTCTACAAATTTTACAAGTGACCAGACTGAAATATATTGAATTTACTCTTACCTGAAAATATAATACGTTTTCAAAACTCGTTGTCCTTATTAACGTATGTTTAAGCAAAATTTAATGTCTTATGTTTATTCACTTCGGCTGCCAACGTTTTAGGTAATTTTGGAACAGAAATAGCTGTGTCTTTTTACTTCCCGAATAAATGTATTCTACTCTGGCTCCGTCAGTTTCTTAGCAGACCAGAACAAATCTTATTGCAAAATAATCTGGTAAAATGTGACGTTTTTACGATTTTGTAGGTGGTAGACTTACTTCTACCTTATACTCCATTTTCTTTACACGATTCGCGTTCATTAGGCCGCTTAACTATGAAGTCGCTTCGAGAGACACTTATTTCCTTTTTTAGTATTAACACATTGTCAGTACACTAGTGTATTAGTTTCTTTTATAACTTTGTCAATAGTCAAAGTACTAATCACAGAGAGTATGCTATATCAGTTGATCGTGTCAATGTTTACTTTCCGTCCTACTGTTGCGACATAGAAAAACATACATTGTTCAAATAAAATGCTTTTGCGGCTTTCGCATCGTCGATGTTTTCTATAACGTCGATGATTTTTATAAATATCGTTGACATTAATGTATCGACTTCAAATTGTACATATACAATCAGTACATTTACAAGTTTCTACTACAATAAAAGCATTATGAAATTCGTAACGTAAGTACATTTTTGAAAGCTTCTAACACTTAATTTGAAACCGTTCAAATACTTTTACGGCTTTCATGTTATTGATGTTACCAAGAAATGTTTTACAAATACCGTTAACACTAATGTATCGCCTTCAAATTGTACATGTACAATCTGGATACTTACAAGTTACTATTAGAATAAAAGTATTACGAAATTCGTAATGTAAATATGATTTTTAAAGCTCCAAATACTTAATTTGGTATCGTTTGAACACTTTCATGGTTCACTGTATTTCGACCCATTTTTTAAAAACAAAATCTCTCCCGTTTCGGATGTTCAGTTATCGATCATCCTCTATATTCAGTGAAATAAATTTATTGAATAATTTCCCTGTAATACATCTTTTTAATTGCAATGTTATTTAAAATTTTGGAAGGTGTCGTTAGATACATTCGGCTAAAATAATGATAAATGGTTATGCACGCGATTAATATTACAATACTTAGAAACTGGGAAATGATTTTAAAGTAACAATGAATTTTTTAAAAATATCTATATCTTATAAAACAATGGAGGCAAGAAATCTATAAAGGGGATAGAAAATCGATAGTTTTTTTTAAGTAATCACGCGAGTAAAGGTACTGCGTGGAAAAAGGTAAGTTTTATTCTGCCTTTTCGTAATTACAATTTCGATATTTGAATATTTTGTTAATTTTATTAGTTTATAGGGCCCCATAACTGTTTTCTTATTACAACAGAGCTTGTGTGGCTTACTTGCAATTAGCTCTTGTGTTCATATTATGTTCATGGAGCAATGAAAACGGCTACTTTACATTACTTTATAAAAATAACGAGAACGTGTACGCCCAATTTTTAAGCCGTTTTTTTAAATAAATAAATAATTAATATTTAAATTATATAATTATATAATTAATATTTAATTAAATAATTAATAAAATTAAATAATATATACTCAGATATATAAATCAGTTAACTTGTTCTTTCTTTTGCTGTTCAGAATCTTTGTAATCTCAATAGTCATATGTAAGTAATATTAGTTTGCGTCGAAGGGATGCGTCCGGCAAACCTAGTGTTAAAATATAATAAAATTTATAATTACGTTGGTTACATAAGAACAGAAGTTTATTTCGTTTTACAAGAAACTCATGACATTCATAATTAGTAGATTCTGTTTGCACTGTTCTGAAGTGTTTCCAGAATAATACTTTCTTTATTGATACAAGCCGCTAAAGAAATATACTCATTTAAAATTGTCCAGAAATTTTCAATTGAACTGAGAATGAACGAAGGTCAAAAACATTTGTAGGTAGAAGTTGTTGGATGGAAATTCTGGAGACTTTAACCCTTGACAATATGCTCCAATATTGCTTAAAACAATTTTTACATCGAAAAAATTGATAATAAGTTAATTATTGTTATGGCGAGTAACAGCAAAAGTACTGCGTATGCATAAGAGGTAATAAATCATGTAGTATGTAAATCTAAGTCAGGAGAAACATCTTGGTTTTGGAGATAAAACAGCTTCGAGTGCAAAGGGTTAATATTAACAAATTGGTATGTATGAGAAAAAACAGGGTAATCGAGAATGAACAGTTGACCGAATGCTACGAAGTTTGACGTGTGCGAATGGTATATACGAAAGTTGTCTTCTATCTATATATATATATATATCTATTTATTATCTGGAGCTGTTACAATTTAATAAACCGAATAAAACTATAATTATATAATATATAAAAGCTCGGCAGGATTTATATTCTTTCCTGAACACGATTAGTAGTTACAAATAATTATTTCGGTAAGGATCACCTTATTTGATTGGTTCGAACTTAATGTGTTAATGCCAACGTTATTGCAAGAAACAGAGGACATATTGCTGTAAAATAACCACGTTGCAACGGAATGTTCCAACATTTTGTCGAAGATCAAGGCACGACCAAGTTAAAAATCGCTGTTGTAGGGAGGCGACGCGTGGGTGCTGTTGGCTTGCGAAACAGGATGAATGAGACAGTTAGTTAAAATTGTACCGATGACGAAGAAGTTCGCACCGCGAACCACGGAATCGCGTCGCGACTGCAGCAAAACAAACAGCGAGGTGGTTGCGTTACAGACATTACGTCTAATTTTCAAATTTTAATTCTGAAATATTATTATACAAGTATAAACAAAGATATTATTTAAATTGTGTGGTTTAAGAAAGGCAATATTTTAAATTGCATATGTATATTTTAAAAAGTACTATTTTTATTTTAACAATCTAAACCACCAAATAAAATATTTGTTTAGAGGCACAGATTAAAAAATATTGGTTTAACTTGTGAGCAAGTTTTTTCTTACTGACTTTTTGTTGTAATTGTCGAGTTGTTAAAAGATATTATAAAACAATTTCTAGATAATAATGATGAAAGGTACTTTTAATAAAATTGAATATGTCTTGTTGCTTCGTTTTAATCTTTCGCACTCCACTGACTCCGCTGAGGTGACACGAAAAATTGTCATTTAAGAAATCGATAAAAATTCAAGAGTTGCAAGAATGAATAATACAGGTTTTGCATTCAACTTTTTGCAAATAAAGTATTTTTAAGTTTTTAAGTAATTTATAATTTTATTTATTACATATTTGTATTTTTATATATATTATGTGAAGGGTGAAATTGATATCCGCAAGTTTAAAGCGCCAAACCTAACTCAAAGCTGTAGTTTAAACTTTAAATATACGAAAGGAAATGAATCATGTACGATAGAACTTTTCTAGGTCAAAAATGTCTTCAATTTGAAATTGCTTGAAGTGCAAAGGGTTATCACTGACGAATCGCATTACGTATAACTTAAAATGATCCTTGGTACCTCAATGGCGACTCTGGAGTGCCAATAAAACTTGCCATAGTATTATTTGAAACGATATTTTAATCACTATCCGTGAAATTGATAAAAATTTAACTGTTCTAAGTACGAGTCACACTAAAATTCTTTATATACGTAAAAGGAAATAAAACGTATAGAATGGATATCTAGTCTAGGTCAAAAGAAACGCCTTGGCTTTGGAGTTAAAACAGCTTCGAGTGCAAAGGGATAATATACGCAGCAGGTTTCTACTGTGATTTATCGATAAATATAAATAGGGATTAAAAAGGTTTCGAAATCAATCGTTTCAGACTGTTATGTAATATATCGGATATGACTGAAACAGTTATGGAGAACCGGAGAAGTTTCATAATCGTTATAAGGTACATCGATTCTGACTTATACGAGTTTCAGTTTCGGTTCTATAATTGTTGTTCTTCGGTTCTGCATTTTGGTTATGCATTTCTGTTGTATTTCGAATCTAGGGCAATCGAGTTTACACCGTCTGCATGTAAATATTATAATATAAAATATATCAATTTAAACGGCAAACCCATATTTTATAGTTCTAGAGGAAATACAATGTATTTATTACATGAAATAGGAGTAGTACCGAAAAGTTA
>CM052099.1:1713777-1756494 GCA_028453745.1 Agapostemon virescens
GATGAACTAGACCGACGAATTAGAACAACTGCAATAACATCTAAAGAAATGTTAAAAGAACGACTGAAAGAGGAATGGACGAATATTTTAAAAAGAATAATTGTCAAAAAGGATGTCCTACACCATATTGAATTATTTCTCGTTTGTAAAAATCAGTGCAAAAACTATCAATTTTTAAAAGTGTCCGAATATTATTTTAACGTTAAAACCAGACGCTGTTTTGTTTAAAATAGAATATTTAATAAACGTTAATACTTATATAAGTTAAATTTATACTTTCATTAACTAGACCTTACGTAGGAATATAATTTAGAATTAATTTTTTTTTCTTCATCGTGAACAAAATTCAATGCGACAAAGTAACAATTTTATAGTGTCCGAATATTAAAGTTACTCACTGTATCGGCTTGGCTCGTCTCGGATCTTACTCTAATGTAATAAGTTTAATAATGGAAGGAATTAACTACGAAATAAAGATAAAATCGACTTCATATTGCACACCACGATCGTCAGTTAGTCAGAAGATTTACTTCTCGTTTGTTTTCTCGATCGTGGTTTCTTAACCCTTTTAGTGTAGTCGAGCATATGTATCGTACCTATGCGAAGAATACCGGGCCAATTTAACTTTGCTAAGGTTTAGGACCCCACGGCACTTACTCTGGGGTAAAACCTTCACAGAGCGAACTTTATTTTCTAACAAGTTAAATCCAAAAACATTCTTTTTAATTCTATTGCAATGAAATTAGATCATTTATAACGTTTTATAAATTTATTTTGAGACAGAGTTCGCTCGCAATGCGAATAGTGTTTCGCGAATAAATTCAACTTTGAAATTTCCCTCTCACAACTCGACTCCTAAAAGAAATTACACCATATGTGTGCCCTGAATAACTTTTGTAAACAAATCTTTTTCGTGATATTCCAGTTTTCAAGATAAAGGAAACACGCTGTATATGCTGAAAGTTTCAGCGAAATAGATTGACGCATAAAAAGGCTTTAAGCCTCGAGAAATGCGATAATCTTTGAATTTTGAAACTACGATTAATATAAATCGCAGTTTCTTATAAGTTTTGATTTTGATAAAACTTTATGCATGTATGTAACTTCATTATAAATCTATAAAAGGGAAACATGAAAGTTTCATTATAGGCCATTATATTCCAGTATTGTTTCTTCACAATTCTCACCAACAGTAATTTTTAATCGATTTGTTTACCAAGCATTACCAAGTAAACTTTCAACAACTAAAAATCGCAAGTGGTTTCATCCAATTTTAACAGTAGAACTACTGACCGCCGAGCTAGACTGATGAACATTGCTTTACAATAATGACAAGACCGCATTTATTAAGATTTTCTACGACTTTAGAATTAACGTGTGCTTCAACAAGACAATTCGTATGAAAAGTGTTCATGGCAACATTCTTGTAATTTCAAAAAATAAAAAATCAATAATGAGGCACTTTGACCTGTCTGATAGTTTTAGCGTTTACCCTTAGCACTCCAAATGACGCCTCTAAGGCGCCAATAAAAATTGTCATACTGTTATTAAAAACAACTTTTGCATCGCTACGTTTGCATGTAAGAAATCAGTAAAAATTAAAGCGTTGCGCGTACGAATAATAATAATAAACTTTCTATGCACAAAAGGAAATGCACCATAATACAACGGAATTATTTTAGGTTAAAAATTGTCTCGATTTTAGATGACATTAAAAAAGGTATTAGCTTTTTAAAGGACGGCCACTTAATTTTCTCCCCAACTACGAACCAAGACTAACACATTTAAAGGTAGCGCATTTGTAGATATTTAAGCAATTTGGGTGGGCTGCCATAGGAGCACAGCACTCATTCAAGAAAATTTCGTGACCACAAGCTATTCTGCGATGCTGTTAGGCATCCCACAGGACCATCGTCGCCGACAATGCTCCGTGTGAATGGACAATGCACGAAAAATACAAATATTTTGGGTAGACACGATTTCACGCTACAACGCGCCCCCTGTCTCCTTTGCGAAATGCGACACGAAAATCGTTTTCTAGCTTCTGGGTATGCGACTGCAGCTGAAAAAATTTATTTTCTGAAAGATCTCGTGCCTCTCTGTAGCCTTGTTAATCGTAGGATTACACGGTTCGTGCTATTTTCAGTTCAGACTTCCACGTTCGAAAAAGGAATTATTTTTCTAATACAAGGCAAGAAATTTCAAGGAATAACATGACGTTGATCGTAGAATGTACAGAGAAATGAATTTAATTTTTCAATTCTATTCTGGATTTACCAATAAGATTTACCAATAATCCTTCGCCATTGTTGTTTAATTAATTCTATTACATTGATGTGCATCGGCAAATAATAAAAAATTAATAATTTTCCAAGTGGAGAAAATAAATTGTCATTAGACAAAACTTTTGTTGTTCGAGATTGCTTTCTATTCGCACAAGCGAGTTGTGTAGAATTTATATTAATTTCTCGATATCTTGGACACTTCTTAGTCATTTATTATATAATTATTTATTTTTTACCGGTCGATGAAGAACCTTTTTAAAATATTTTCACGTTATAAATATAATAATTATACTAATAAATTAAGAACATAGAAAAATTCGGGTCGATCGATATAAGTGATACGGGTCAATGTTGGACAGACGACAACTTCGAGCAATGAAGAGTTTGTCCAACGGAGAACGTATTTTGTTTAGGAGGCGCGATTCTGAACCAGCTGGTCTTCACAGCCATAAACCAGAATTTGTCAGCGCTCCCTTGGTCGTGCGTCTTTCCAGCAGCATCGTTGACTTTAGGACCTACTGAGATTTCGGAAATTTCACGCCCATTACCATTGTCAATGGGCAGATGCTATGCAACAATAGCCCGCAAGTCACTCGCACCTTTCGCGACATTTTTCTAAGTCGACCTTAATGTATCTGACATTTCGGACGAAGGTATTGCCTTCAAGATGGTTTCGCCCATCTAGTCCCTGTATTATTTACACACTCTGTAGACATTTATACAGATTCTAGCAGTTTTGTAGCTTCTTCCGTCGCACAGTTTACAGTTTAATATAGGCTGACTTAGCTAAGCGAGCTAAGCGAGCCACCTAAACTAGTCTTAACCAATTTGGAAAAATTGGTTGAAACGTAGGTTGCCTCGTTTTAGTAATAGCATACAACAGATTAATTAGTTTTTCCCTGCTTCGCTTGTTTATCGCGACACAGAAGTAGCTTGAATTCTTTTGCAGTAAAAAGTACATTTTCAACATATATTATTTAAATAGTTCAACACACATTCGAAAGGATATCATTTGTACTTACCGATAGAATACATAAATGTATTATTATCATTATAATGGAGAGCATTTTCAGGATAACTTGCAGAATAAAAAGATTCAAGGCGACCTTTATATATCTCGATAAAAGTGCAAAACTCTGGAAGGCTAATCATAACATTATATGCTACTCTTAAAAGCATATAATTATCCATTTCAACTATTTTTTCAAATCCAACTAAATTTACATGTAATTTAGAAAATCGTGTTATAGATATAATATTATAATAATATATACATTGTGATCAGAATTTTTCAGTATTACAAGTATTAATAAATCAAGGTCGCTTAAGAAATTGTTTAATAATATGAGTCTTTGATATTACACCACTTTATACTATCATATTGTGATAGAAAATACTAAAACATCCCAGAATATACTGGAATATACCACCAAAATACAATGCAAGTATATACTATTATAGAATATACTAGAACCTATACTAGAATATACTAGACTTGGCAGTATTAGAATATACTAGAATATTCTAGAATATATTGTGGTAAATTAGGATATAATAGAATATACCATAATATACTAGAATATTATTAAAATGTACTATAATATATCGGAGTATACAAGAGTGTTGTAGAATATTTTAGAAGTCACTGGATAAAAATACAGCAAAATATCCAAGAACATATTGGAATATACCATGATATACTAGAATATACTAAAATATACGGTGATGTGCTAAAATATACTGAAATGTACTGGAATGTGCCATGATATATTAGAATATACTAGAATATACCTGAATATTATTATAATATTATATAATATATCAGAATATACTACGGTATACCACAAAACACTTGAAAATACTAAAACGTATTACAATATACTTGCGCATACCTAAATTAGAATATACATATTAGAACACGTTAAACTATACGAGAATAAGTCATATTATAAGAAAAGTCTCGTTTAACCGAGTCTTTATAACAGTATGTAATGAAACAAAAAACGTTGATAATAAGTTCAAATTGCAGGAACAAGGAACATTCGTTTAAACTGTTCCAGTGTCGATTTTTCATATACCTGTTATGTGACTTATACCGTCAGATTTAAATACGAAAATCAAGTATACACGTGCGATCGGATTACAAAGCTCCCCCATTTTCGAGATTTTATAATTGAGATTTACGTATCGTTCACTCAAGTTTTAAACAGCATAGCGAAGTCACGATTCGTAATCGACAGCGGCCAATTTAAAAAGCCTCGTTAACCGCCTATTGTCCTGGGGGCTTTTCGCCGGAGAAACGACCGCGCGCCATTTTTATCGAGCATTTAATTAAACGTCATCAATCTTTATTAGGTGCCGAGGCTTCATATCGACAGCAGTGATTCCAGCGGCGTTAACCAGAACCCCATGGAACCCCCATTGCAGCCATGAATACATTTATGGGTCCGGAGGGTGAACCCCTGCCAAGCTTACGAAACTTGCTAAGACAATATCCGTTCTCCTCGTTGGTAGCACGCGCTCGCTATACATGTCTCCCGAGGATTATCCTGTCCACCGTCGTTGTCTATATTATTTGACGACATTATTTCAGTCTGGAATATAACTGAAAACTACCCATCCATTGGCTTAACTCTATAAGATCTTTTCGAACTCTTTCTATCCCCTCTTCATGCATACTCATGGTTAAATGAAGTTTCATGGAAATTTCTTTTAAATACGGCCAGTGTAAAAAGTTTTCGTACCATAGTCAATTTGAACAAAACCTTTGCAGAAATTTGTTTACTACAAAAATATGTTAACAAAAACATACATACATATTCTTAGAACAAATTTCTCTGAAACGAATGTCATTAATAAAAAACTATAGTAGTTATTTGTATTTATTATGAAAATATTAACAAATTTCAATATTAACAAATAAAAATAAAAACTATAACTTTCAGCACATAAACTTAACAAAAATCAATCTATTTGCTATTTTAATATCGAATGGGATTCCCTTTAGATTGTATAATCGCTTTAAGCAATAGTGGCATCGAATTTACTAGATTTTTGGTTATAGTACTGGAAATTTTGTTCCATTCTTCCTTTTCTTTAAGATGATTCCTTAAATGCTCTACCATATTTATGTCTGGAGATTGTGAAGGGATTTTTAAAACTAAATTAAATTTAAAATTTTCCGCTAATTTTTCGGTTAATATTTGCATATTAAACATAGATAACTAGTTTTTTTATTAATGACATGTGTTCCAGAAATTCCTAAGAATATGTATGCATGTTTTTGTTAACATATTATTATTATATAATAAACAAAGTTCCGCAAAGTTTTTATCAAATTAACAACTGTACAAATACTTTTTACAGTCACTGTATGTCGTTTGTAGAATGTATTGTATTTACAAGTTCTCCAACACCATTCTTAAATTAGTTAGTTGATTTTAAATAAATATTTTGTAGTTGGTCCAATCTGGATTTTCATCTGAAGAGCCGTATTAAATATGGAGGTAGCATTTTTTAATCGATCTATTACATTTTGCAGATAATTGTTTGTCGATATTAGCAAGTATTATAGATTTCATTGCTTATACTTATACGAGCATACAGCAAGGTATTAAAATAATAGATTAGCGTGTAGATTATAGATGAAGTAAGAGTAAGTATATGTTAAATGTAGATTTCGATACCTAAAATATAAAATTTGTTACATGAATTCTTTTCTTGTTTCAAGGGTTTATAAATGTTTTTATGGTTGCTTTTATTTATTATTTATTATTACATGAACGTTAGCGTACGACTGATGTAAACCGAGATCATCTTTTGGCTGTGAAAGCTGATATTAATAAGTAATAAAAATAATTTAAGCGTTGGTAGTATGAAATGTATAAATACTAAAAGCTTGCTAAATGTAGAGAAACTTGTTTTTTAATAAAATTTATGTATATGGACAAAAGAATCAATAGATAATTTGACTTATATAGTTAAGTGCAATTATGCAGTTGAATATAAAGTATAGAAACTTCGAATGATTTGAAATTACATGTAATAAAGAAGCTAAATGAAGTGAAATTGCTAAAATATCTGTAAAAGAAATTAACAACAATATAATGTTAATTAAATAGATGGTGCGAAGTGTCAATTATATATATCTTTTTTATTGTTGAAGCTTATTACGTCTCCCAGAAATTAGGTTCGTGAATAATATCTTTGATGCATTGCACTCATTGCATTTCGAATGAGCTTTTGCAGTTATCATTGCAAATTAAACATTTTGTATTATCATTTCTATATATTGATTAATATTCCATATAATAACAAATAAATTTTTATTGAAAATGTTTAGGCACGTTTAATATTTCGGACATACCAGTTACAATACGAATTAACGAATTTTGTTAAATATATAATAACTTTAACGGTAAACTATTTGTGAATATGAGTAAGTAATATTGTGAATATAAGTAAAGTAATATTGTTTATTTTATTTTCGGTCCGATTTAACTCATTTCTTTCTGCACACCACGGAAAATAAAAATGTTCCTTTCAACATAATATGCTGCTCGACTGATACTTGATCGTCAGTATAATTATCTATGGCTTTTGGGAAATCTAATACGTCTATCTGTCGGCTCTTTTTTGACATCGTATTTCTTGTTGCATTCTGATGTCTGTGCACGTTCAATTACTAATTTACAGATTTATGAATATTAAATTTGGTAAGCCTTAGGTGTTCAAACAAATAATATCAAATGTACCTACTTCTCCTTTAATAATAATCTGCATTTTATAAAGCCCTACAAAAACCATACAAAAACGTACTACCTGGTATTTCACGATGCATCTCTTCATGCACATGCACAGTTTCTTCAACACGAGAACTGCCATATGGAACACCATGACTTATTACAGATTTAGTTTTTCACAGTTATTGAAATTATAAGAATGTTTCCACAAAAAGCTGTTAGATAAACTTTTTCAATAAAGCACATAAATTGTTATAAAGCAGTATGTACTAGTCTAGTTTATTGCTCGGTAGTTCCAGAGTTAATTCAGGTTTAGGTAGCAGTATTTCGAAGACAGTGGTCGAATCCGATAAACCAGAAGAACAAATGAAGGAGTGGTGTTATCTCGCTATACTTTAGCTACAATTCTATGGGTTGGATGCACAGTCCAATCCTGCCAATTAATCGGGATATAGTCATAGTAGATGTACAATGTCATTCGAAATAATAGGAAGGGAGGAAGATATTTTAAGGGTACTTGTAAATTAACCATGAAAAGAGGGTCGAAAGGTATTAATGTTCATATACAATGCACAATTGGAATCTGTTTACGAGAATGTTTATTAGTATACAGTAGACTCTCGTTTAACGCGATGAAAGAATTGTTTAAAAATGTTGTGTACATGTATCTTCTGTGGCAGTAAATGTACAGTCCGTTTAAGCACTTTTCCTTTTATTTTGCTGTACATTTACTGTCCCATAAAATACATTTGTTCGACTCTTCTAAGAAGTTGTTTGATCGTGTTATACGGAAGTCTACTGTAGTGGGATAATACTTCTAAGTTTTTTCTCATTAATAACGAGTAAAAAATCAATAGCTTATCGACTGGTGTCATAAGCTGACGAGCAACGAGTTGTGACAAGTCTAAAATATTTTTATTATTTATTTGTACTCTTTATAACTATTTCTTAGAAACCTAATTTTATCGTAAATGTTTTAAACCATTTTTCAAAATTATAGAAATAACTAGCAAAAAAGTCATTTTGAATCATCCAATAAGTAATCCGAATGTACCAGGTTTGTAAATGTGAAACCGTAATTTGCCCATACGTGGCGCTAGCTGTCAATGTAATTACCGTCGAACCGCGAAATTGACGCCATTTTCTTGTTTCAATATCTGATAAAGATATTCAACACTTAGTCATACAAGTTTCATACAATAACATAGATTTTAATAGCGTTGAACATATCGAATTTTGATTTTCTGTTACCTTTTGAAGAAAACTGCTGCGGAATTGCAACGAATGCTTGTCGAAGCTTACGGTGTACATGCTCTAGGTAAATCGCAGTGCTTTGAGTGGTTTAAAAAATTCAAAAATGACGATGTTGACGTGAGAAACGAAGAACGTGAAGTACCACTGAAAAAGTTTGAAGACAGCGAATTGTAAGCACCGTTGGATGAGGATGACGCTAAAACGCAACAACTCGCAACAAAAGCAGAGGGAAACAAAGTGAAAACGCAAAGTGATTGTGCTTCATGATAATGCACCATTGCACACAGCAAAACCGGCCAATTGATAGATTCAGACGTTTAGTTGGGAAATACTTTGCAGCACTTTGCATCTTGCGAAAGCATAGGAAAATGGCTCGATCACTGGTTTATCTAAAAAGAAGAACAGTTGTATTGGTGTGGCATCCATAAATTGTCAGAGAGATGGAAAAAATGTATAGCTACCGATGAACAATACTTTGAATAAAATATTTTGTATTATTTTCATGCAATAAACGTGTATTTTCTATACAAACATTCCAGATTCTTATTTACATATCTGGAGTTTTTCCATACCTTTAGAGGGTGAAAAAATGACACTATCATTTGTCTATATATGTATATATAAATTTTTTATTTGGATGACGTTTTCAAGGTTATTTGATGGCCAACTTTGGTTTTTCAAATAGAACCCTATATTTTTTACTATGAAATCTTATTACACGTAAATAGACCAGCAATTTTCGTAGGACACTTTTTTCTTATCCGCGCACAAATTTCGGAGATGTTTAAAGAGAAGTAGAAGTGTATATATATATCTTAAAAAAGTTATTTAAACTTAAAGAAAGTCTCACCATCTATAATCATGAAAGGAAACTCGTATTGGTTGCAAGATAATCCTCCAATTGAAATCATTTAAGAAATGAAGACTTTCAGCGATAACTAGACTACAGATTTTAATAGAAAGTCTCATTTACTTGAAAAATAATTGATTGATTATAAAATGTTTTGTGAGAAATATAAAGGAATAATTAATTAATTAATAAGACGAATATCTATGCATATTCATCAGTATCTCGTATAATGTTTTCCAAATTTACATACATCAAAAGTGCATAAATATTCACGATCCACAGGTACCAATGAATAATGCGACCAAGTATTACTCGTTAAAAGCACAAGTAGTGCATCTCAGTGGCTAATCTTGTTTGCGTTTATTCAAATAAGATTTGGTTTCTGATACATTGCACAGGGCTTCCAAGCAAACGTTAAGGTCCCAGAAGCGCGAACAGGGCGGGACACGGAAACCAGCGCGTTAGCCAATAAAGATTTCAATCCCGTGTACACGCGCGAATTACGCTCGTGCGTAGCCGCACGGCCGGAGTCCTCGTATTCATATGCTAATGGCGATCGTCCGACATCGGACTGCCGGGTCTAATATCGACTAACGTAATCCAGGCTCAAGGCTCCTAAGCCCCAACATATAGTTGGTCTTTCTCTTTCTCCCTTCTGGGTGGTGGCTGCGCTTGGGTTTCGCTTATATGACAAGTATATTACTCCCCGCGTTTATATCAATTAGTCTCTGACGTTTCGGGGGTGTGCTCGCACGGTGAGCACGATACCGAAAGGGTAGCCGAAGAGGGTGCACCAGCGAACACACCTCTGAGGCTACCCCCTCGCATCTTTGAACGGTGCTAAATAAAAATGAAACAATTTCGTAAGAAACTCCAACGAATCATCGGTACCACAGTTTCAGATTTCTTTAAAATTCTTTTGGGGATTTTCGGAATTTCATGGAAGTACTGTTATCGATAGCGTTATCATTAATTTCGTTGTTACCAATACTTTGATATACAGTGGCGCGCGGAAGTTCTCGATCAGATGCGAAAGGTAGAAATCAATTATTTGTATTATTTTCTATACTGTACAATCGAAAACATTGTCGGAAGCGTAATGGTGCTCTACGCGCAACACGGTGTGTCGAGTTATACTATGTAGAAAATACACACAATTAGTTTTAAAAAATTAATAAAATTTACGTTGAATTTTTCCTTTTAGTCGTAAGAATAAAATTACTTGTAAAATATATTCCTCTACAGTGCGATACCATTGGAGCTAGAAGGCGGGATATCTCGTCCAGGGATGCGAAGGGGTTAAACACGATGAGAGCTCTTTCGACGAGAAGTCCTCCAGAAGTTTAAGTAGACTAAGTAGGATAGGTTTTCGACACACGTGACCGTGGCAGCAGACAAATTTCATGAATGGTCGATCATCGATTTCCTTTTTCGCAGAATAGCAAGACGAAGGGGGAGGAGGGCGAAAAAGCAGGAATAGAACGAAAGAGATCGACAGAGGTGACGGAAACACGGGACACGCCTTGTCGGGCACGGGGGTTGCCGGTTTCTCCTGCCGAAACCCAAAAATCGGTGGCAAGGACCCTCCCCTTTGTGCCCCCGACTAGTGTCACCATTACGTAGCCCTTAAATGGATTTAAACGACCGCGCTAGCAACAATGCTGGCGACATGCAACCGAGCCAGCGGTACTCACCAGCTGGCGAACTATTTTTTGATTTATCGTCCGTCTGACTTTTGCCCCGTCGATTTGAAACGCCACGCCGCTGATGAGGGGAATGCAGAGGCCGCCGAGGAGGATGGATAGAGAATCGTCCTAAGTATACAGCTCTGATTCTTTCCCGAAACGATTGCGTGCGACGGGATTCGTAGCCCGGAAGCAATTGCTCTTCCTTTCGTTTCGAAACTTGGTCAAGTTTTCTCGAAGGCTCTTGAAACTTTCACCGACGTACAACTTTGCATAATTTCGGATAAATTTCGTACAATATTTTCTATATTTCGATAATCATATTTTGTAACGAATCGATTGATCCATCTTTGCAAATAATTTTTATCGAGGTACAGAGAACCACGAAAGTATTCGAATGGCTTCAAATTAAGTGTTTCATGCTTTAAAGAGTGTACTTACGTTACGAGTTCAATAATGATTTTATTCTATAATAGTAATAAGATGCAAGTATTCTGATTGTCACATTAATATTAACAATAGTCATAAAATATTTGTTTAGAAATATTGACGATACAGAGGCCATAAAAGTATACGAACGACTACATATTTTTCACAAAAACATAAAATTTGAATAGTTTATCGGCCTGCCATGCGCAGTTATTACAGCATACAAACGCTATTGCATAATATTCACCAAATTTTTAGTTGTATTTTTTTTAATACTATTCCAAATTTCCATTATTTAGTTTTTTGAAGTTTCCTTCTAGTTTATCTAGTATCTGTATAATCGTTTTCCAATTTCTGCCCACAAATGATTAACAGGATTGAAGTCTGAACTTTGGAACGTGTTTCCAAACTGTGAGAAACATAATACATATTATTATTTTGTACATTATAAGCGGTATGTTTTGGATCATTGCCATATTTGAAATAAAAAATATCTATTATATTTAGCTTTTCTGCAGGTTCTCTTCAATTTCCATTTGACATGTAAAAGTACGCATGTTTATTTAATAACAAGTTTCCCAACGCCATTACTTCCCATAGATCTCCACACCTTTATCGAACCATTTCCATGCTTTATAGTTCTACATATATTATATATATTCTATATATATTAAATTTACTCTCGCTTGAAAATATAATATATTTTCAAAATTCGTTGTCTTTATTAACGTGTGTTTAAGCAAAATTTAATCTATTATGTTTATTCACTTTGCTTATGAACAGTTTCTCGTAAGGTATGCGACCATGAAAACCATGTTTATTGAGAATTCTTTGGCAAAGTTTAGGATGAACATTCTTTTCAAACATATCAATGTCCGTTTGAGGCAATTTTGGAACAGAAATAGCTGTATCTTTTTTTACTTCCCGAATCATTGTATTCCCCTTTCGCTCTGTCAGTTTCTTAGCAGATTAAAACGAATCTTATTGCAATTTGGCGATTTCTAACTTATTTACAATTTTATAGGTCAAGACTTACTTCTACTTATTACTACTTCAATTTCTTTATACGACATGCGTTCATTAGGGCGCATAACTATGAATTCTCTTGGAGAAACACTAGTTTCCTATTTTTGTATTCACACATTGTCAATACACTAGTATATTAGTTTGTTTTACAATTTTGCTAATAGCCACAGTACTAATCACAGAGACTATGCTATGTCAACTGATCGTGCCAATGTTTACATTCTGTTCTACCGGTGAAATATTTATATAGAAAAACAATATATTCCAAAAAATATTTTATAAATATATACATGTGCAATGAGTACATTTACAAGTTTCTACTAGAATAAAAGCATTATGATATTCGGAATGTAAGTATGATCTTTAAAGTTTCAAACACTTAATTTGATACGGTTTAAATACTTTCATGGTTCCCTGTATTTCGATCAATTTTTTAAGTAAAATGAGAGAGCGAGAGACGGTGTGTGTGTGTGTGTGTGTCTGTGTGCGTGATCATATTAATGTTTTTATTGTCCTACTGATGTTCTTTTTTTAAATTTACGTCGTTCAAATAATCTTGTAGGCTTCATATCGTCGATATTTCCAAGAAATGTATTGCAACTATTATTAATTGTTTATTTACTATTATTAATTATTACAATCTTCCTTTTTACTTTCTTTATATAAAATTTAAACGATCTTCGTCGTACGAGTCTGAAATACTGCGCTACTTGTATTCATAGGGCATAGTTGTACCATTGTTAACTATTGTTAATATTTGTGTATTATTTCCAAAGTTCACACGTGTAATCACATCATTTACAAGTTACTATTGGAATCAATGCGTTAACATACACATAATTTGAAACCGTTCGAATCTTTTTGTGGTTCATTGTATAAAAAAGACTTTAATGCGAATTATTTGAATAAAATTTATTATTTTCTAGCAACGAAGGATTAGTTCTGATATCGCAATAGATTGATTCGCTTCATTCGGGAGTAGTCAAAATCCGATGGGGAGTGCGCCAATAAAGTGTAACATGTTCGTAGGGGGTGAATGGTGCACTTTTCCAAATGAAAACATAAAATCTGTTGTCATCAATTTGTCACTCGATCGACTATGTGATTCGTACATCTTTATGTGCTTGAAAAATTAAGATCGAATTGAACGAGGATCACGGTAAACCGCGGCTAAACTTTAAAATCTCTGTTTAAAGTCGGGTGGAAAGGGCGAGTGTTACGGTGTATACCCTCTTATTTCGATCACAATCGTAAATCTCCCATTCATTTTCCAGTTAATCATTATTGTTCATTGTATTGGATGATTGCAAAAGTTCGTGTCCGATTTGCGAACAAAATACAAGCAGTTACATTTTAAATTAGCACTTTTACTAATTAATATGATGGACATCACCATTTTTTACAATTGCCCTCGACGTTTCACAAGTTGGTTGAATCATTTATTGTAAAATCTATAGAAATACTATTCATACAAAAAGAAAGTGGAAGACAAACATGAATACTTTTCGTGACACACTATTAACACGAAGTTAACACATTCAAGTTAACGTAAGTAAGTAAACATTCAAGTTCAAGTAAAGTGTCTTTCTATTCCCTCGTGAAATTAGCTGTAATGCTTGCAAAACGTTGGAAAAATAATTTTACAAGGACACTAAGGACAATAAGACAATGTCCAATAAAGTACTTCATCCCGTTTAAAAAAGTACTGGTGTAAATAAAATATTACAACTTTGTCCTTAACACTTTTTCACCATATATGCTTAAATTACATGCAATGTCCAATGAAATAAACCTATCTAACTTGGAAAAAAATGTTTTACCCTTTCTGTGGTACTTTAAAGATAGACATTATTTCTCTCTCAATTTGTTCACAATTTTACATTCCTTTAAACATTAGCTAACTTGAGCAAACTCAAGCATGGGAACTTCGTTGCCTCGGAAAGACTATATTTGTTAGTTTAAGAAGAGATTTCCAAAGTTTTGTGCAACCAGTTCGATGAATCTTGCTTCGAGAAAAATGTGTTCAAATTTTACGCGAAGCGACAAACTTGATGGAACAGCTGACGCTTTAGATTATAATTTTTATACCATTATGTAATTTCAGCGATGGTAAAACATCAGTGATGACATTTACAAGTAACAACGCCGAATTTGGCATTGCTTATTTCGGGAGTATTATTATTGTTTGACGAGAAGCAAAGAGCATCCTGATTCGAGATTCTCAGGCAGAGCGTGTCCGTATGTCTCGTATGAACTAATCACACTTTATAAAATATACTTCGTTGTAGTAGCGATTTCATTCTAACAACAACTGTGTATTCTTTAAATATTAAAGAAGTAAAAAATATAAACAAAATTTTGGTTATTTAAAATCTAGATCGAAACTATTCCTTAAAAGATTAAAATATTTGTCATTGTTCAATGTGACCCAGAATTTCGGACAGTTTTTCTTCATGTTGTTTGGGTCTCTGTTAGGATCTACGGTTCCTCGATCGTATTTTCCCCTTTCATCGGTGATGCCCCGATATCGCATTCTACTTAGCGGAATTTGCTCCATCGACAACAATGTCAATCGATGTGCGTAACCGACAATGCTGAAATTTTCCACGTTTAAATGGCATTTCCTTCGGAATCGTCGCTTTTCAGCTCGCCCCTAAATTCCGGACAATACTGCACGGCATACCGCTCGTCACAATGGAGAAACTTCCGGCCAATTGTCGCGCCTACCGTGGACCATCCCCAGAGCGTGTAATTGTGGTCATGTTAGGCTTCGTTTTCTAGCTGTGCATCAATGACGTTCGCGCCCTTTTCCTCCTTGGCAAAAGGGCGTCGCGTTTGACCTGGTCTCTAGATCCTGAAGAAGTCAATGAAAAAATTAACATTTTGATCGTTGACAAAACCGTACCCACACCTTCTTTTACTTTGTAATAAATTACAGTTATTCTGATTAAAATTTGGGTACGATACTATTTCTTTACTTTTTCCTTCGTTTAACCCTTTGCGCTCCAAGCAATTTTAATTTTAAAACCGAGACATCTTTTTATCAAGTTCCATTGTGCATGGTTCATTTCATTTCGTGCGTAGGAAGTTTATTGCTATTACTCGTACGTGCAACACTTCAATTTTTACAGATATTTTAAATGCGAACATAACGCGATGTAAAAGTTATTTTAAATTACAGTATGGCAATTTTCAGTATAGCTTTAGAAGCGCTATTGCAGGGCTAAGGATTAAGGAACTAAGGAATTAGAAATGGCTAAAACCTTTCGGAGATTTCTTTCAAGAGTATCCTTGATGATATGCTGGGTGTCCCGGGGTTTAAGGATCATGCTTTGTCAGCATATACTATGGCACTAAATAATAAAAAAGTGTTGTGTAAACATGGATCACACAGAGCTTTATTAGAAAATTATTAGAACTTTATTACAATTTTGAATGGTTAAGTGTATCAGACACGAATAAATTCACTTAATGAATTAATACGAAAGATTAGTAATGCATTCAGTGAAATGACATAGAATAGAAACAAAATTCGCACAGTTATAAGTTTGATCTTTGAAAGAAAGAAAGAAAGAAAGAAAGATATACATTTTGCAATTGAGTATTAATTAACTCTGAAAATGACGTTGTCGAACCGTAAATACATCGATCTAGTCGAGCCAATACTTGCAGTAACAGCAAGTCGATTACTATTCCTGTATTACTTGAATTCCGTAATTTTGTTATAACTTTTTAATAAAGCTCTATATCTGATCTATATTTACATAACAGTTTTTTCTTATTTAGTGCCATAGAATATGCTGACAAAGTTTGATCCTTAAACCATGGGACACCCTGTATGTCAAATCGAAACATTGCATGTACATATATGTAGACAAATTGCAATGTAGTAGTATCGATGTATTTTAGTTAATAACTCTTTAGTAAACAACGAGCGACGGCTAAAACTTTTTGAGGGTTTCTCCGGAGGATGACTTTGATAGCATATATCAATATTTACCAATTTGGAAAAGTGTCTATTTTATTTTTTCCATAATCCTGTTCCAACATGTGAAGGTACGTTTGACGGAAAGAATTTTGAGAATCTAATGATTCAATCCTTTGCACTTCAATTAATTTTAATCATAACACCGAAACATTTTTTCACCTAAAATAGTTTCATTGTACACGGATCCTTTCAACATGTTGATTTTTTTAAATGCAAACATAATGGTGTAAAAATTATTTTAAATTACAATATGGCAACTTTCAGTGTCGCTTTAAAGTCGTCATTGGAGTATCAAGGGTTAAGCTCTGGGTTAGGGGAAAACGAGGTACATATGAGGCACGGGTAAAAAGTGTTTGTGGAAGATTTCGGGATGTGTGATAAGAATGCGACGGGACGATGTCCGCTGACAATAAGAAGCGGTGATCGCGGAATGACGCTGGTATACGATATAACATTAACAATAATGCTAACAATAATAATAGCAATGATATTAATAATAATAATACATCTAACTAAAAAAAATGGTAGGATATAACACAGTATGTTTACATTCTTCTAATGTTTTACTGTTTTAAGTTACACCTACTCGTTTTTGCCATGAATGCATAAAGTTCGCAGTCTAATTGAAAATGTTAAATGTTGTTATTACACTGTCGTACACACATAGACGCAGGATTCTCTTATTCTTCAGAATATTTGTACCAAGCAAGGATACTCGATTATTAAAGCGAAGTTCTTCAAGAAGATACGAAGAAGAAACTTTGATCGGTTAACCAGAAATATTAACGAACAGTAGTATCGCGAATGCGTCGAATTACACTAATTACACTACTAGCATCGAGCTACAAGTACTTTTGATATTTCATGGTATTATTGTGGTTTGTCATTAAAAACCACCATTTAACTAAGGGTGGCGAGTTCACTCGTTTTTCGAGTTTATTATTGTCATTCAAGTCTATGTAAACATGTCAAACATATAAAACTATGTCAAGTCTAAACATTGAAGTCTATGTAACCGTATGAGAACTGTAACGTTACGTTAACGTTAAAATGTTACGTTGATTAGGATATAATTTCCGTTGTTTCAAATTTACTTGATGTCGCTGTGTAAGTTTTCAGATAGTAGAACCTCCCTTATCCGAATGCGTCGATTTACAAGATCGTTCTGATAATAGAAGCTCTTATTTATTATCGTATTGTTATTGAAAACGCGTGCAGTTAAAAGGTTGAAAACGTAATGATCGATGAAATAAAGATTTAATCGGGTTTAATAAAATTCCATTAATACCAGAGAATAATTTAGGATCGTTCTAATTAGTTCAGGACGCCAGGAAAAAGTCGAACTTGCCCGATGAGAGGAAATGATGGTTTGCACTACCTCCACCGATTTCGAAACAATGGATGGATATAGGACGCACTTCCATGTTGGCTATTACGTGGCATCCGGTTACACAAACTAGCACTTTACTGGCACAACGCTGACACGGTATGTTTAGATCGGATCTTCCTCTAGGTATGAAAGAATCCACCCCGGGTGCGTTCACGATCCAAATATAATTAGCGTGATATTGTTTCATTAAATATTATCTGCAATCATTCACTCGAACGAGTGAATTTATATTTTAAAAGTTGGCAGTTAAATATACAGGGTGTTTTAGCAATTTTTTGTATCTTAAATATCTCGTTTTATATGATAGAAAAGATGTGGGACGGTGACAGTGTTTAATTCAAGGGTAAAATATAACTCGAATAACTCAAACGACAACTCTGGTTACCGCAGAGTTTTATAGTGGGAATATATGTATTATTGTTACCGTGATTAACTACGATCAAGAAGAATTCAATGTCTCTTATAAAATACTTACATCTCGCATTTTTACAATTATAAAAATCAAACGAGATATTTAGAATGCTCACATTAGATAGCTTGTATCCTGTATTCGATGTGTAGCTGTTATAAATTAGGAACATTATATTTAATTGTAAATTTTATACCGCAATCCTACGATACGTGGTCCTCGACACGTGCACCTAATTTTAAGCTTTAAGTTGTCAATATTCACTTTTACGAATATTGGTTACTATAAAGTTTTTTTTTTAAAATCGGTGAAGTCTTGAAACGACGAGGCTGTCGATTTGCTCTTTCAGCCGCCCTCCAGACAGAGATTGTATTCTGAAGACAAGAAATTTACACGAGAATGAACAGTGTACCGAGAGGCGGGGAAACTGCGATCAAATTCCGATTATTCGGCATACTCGGAACCGAGTCAGTGTCGGAAAATCAATTATGCTGAAATCCTTTTATCTAATAATATGGTGACTACCTCCTACGTTCACCAACGGATAGACGACTTTCCCCGTTGTTACCTGATCCGCTACCGATTCCTGTATACATATATGTATCCGTTCTTAACTGCCTTCCGATAACCTAGCGTGTAAGACAGAACCTGCTAGGTAGCCTTAACGACGAGTTCTCTGGTAGGTCGAGAACGAAAGTGTTGTATACCAACGATAAGACTCTCTAACTTCAGCAATTACTCGCGTAATCTAAGCGTTTCAGTTCGTCCCTCTATCTTCGGTGCGCCATTCTACCTACTATTACTCATCTCTGAATTTCATTCCCTATGATCCATCCCTTACCGATCATTAGACGAAAACAACCCCCGCTATACCTCATCAGAAAACCTATATCTTCTACCGAATTTGGTTCCTCCCGAAACTGCATTTTTATTCTCGTTCTCCTTCGCTTCTGTACAGATTTCACCGAGTCTTGTCTAAACGACTAACATTTCGTATTTTGTTCATGAATACAACAAAAAGCGTTCCCTTTCCTTTCCTCTCCCCATACTTCATACGCGTTTCAACCGCCGCCAAATTAGGGACCCCGACAACGAGCACAACGCACCGCGACAACGACTGCAACCAGGAGCCGTACAACAGCAATCTGAGAACCGATACCAGGAGGATGAATGTCTTTCGCTAATAGTCAAGAATATGCAACCCCTCTTCGTCAACCGTCGATCCGCCGCAAACGCCTGGCATTCGGAAGGCACGAGACACCGAACCCCTATGATAACGTCGAGAAGTCAGCGAATTCACAAAGAATCGTCGGCGCCGAATCAACGTGTTCCCTTCAAACGGCCACGCTAGGACAGCAGAATCTACAGGTAGAGGAGCCTCATTGCCTCGTCGCGATATCTATCCGAGCAACGCGCTAACAACGACTAAAGTCCTACGATAACGTCTCAGCATCAAACGTGCGACGACACGAGGCGAGCAACAGAGCTCTCCTACGATCATGACGACATCTCAGCTTCATCAACGCGATAACATCATTGATTGGACCTTACTGCACGAAATTCGCATCGTTTTCTCTGGATTGTGAAAAAGGACATACCCAGTATTGATCACAGGCAGGAGGGTAATGTGGCAGCTATCTTTTACGCTCGCCAACAGATGGACAGATAGACGATTCACTGATTCCTGCCCTTAACCAGCGTCTAAACCAGAGTCTGCATAGGTAGCTTTACCAACAAGTCCTCTAGCAGGCTCATGATGAAATGCTGCCCTTCCTTTTCTCTCCCTTCGCTTCGCACGAATTTCAGCAGCCGCCAAAATTTGATGAAAGGAATATAATTTGCGAAATAATTATGTGTAATGCAGTTTATAAACAAGAATAAAATATTGTGGTGTCGGATGTCAGACACCGTGTCAGAAAAAAACATCCGTTGTACGAAATGTACCAATCTGTTATTTAGTTTTCAGGTGTGTGCGAGTTGATTTTGTTTGTTTAAGTCGACGACAATAGAAGTCGAAAAAAGTCATCGTGAACGGCGTGAGTTTGCGAGTTGCGGCAAAAGTATCGTGTGCGTGTGTTGTTTATTCTGTTTTTTCCTTTCTTTCACACACATTGTTTGTTTTATTTTCCAATTATCCCACAATATGCTAAAAGGAATACATGAACACAGTGATTATCGATGCAGTACGGTAAAAGGAAAATCGAACACCGCACAACGGCTGTCTAAACAATATTTATATATCGGCATGCTTCATAATTTTTTATTATTTATTATTATTGGGGAATGAGATTCTGATTATGACACGCAGACCGACAAAACTGAACTATTGTATTCACTATTTCGTCCAGACTCCAGACAGAGATTCCGTTCACAATCGTGGCATCACCCGCTATGATTCTTCTGTACGCATATAAACGTACTAAGCGAGATTAATATTTTGCTTTTAAATAAGCAGAAACTTTCAACAATTATTTTTGCAATGTTCTAAACTATTTATTACACTCCGCAAATATTTTTCTGCTGCTGTCAAGGAGACATTGGTTGCCCTCTCCAAACTACTTACAATACCTAACTTTCGATGCATTGATAATGTCATGCGTTTTCGATTTCTAGCTTCGTTTTAAAATATAATTTGAGCACAGTAAAATTCAAAAGAAAGTTGTAGAATTACATAATGTAATGCGGCCACTTAAAACTGAATTCAAATTGATTAGTAGGGGAATATAATTGAAATTACGTTGTAATAAAATTGTGGTACTGGTTACCATAGATTATAATATTGGACGGTGTGAAAGCGCGCGGTGTTTGTTTGGAAGGATGAGTGTAGCAAAGTTTATAGATAAGTATGGTATATAAATAAAAGACTAAGAAACGCGTTAATCCGTTGCAGAGTGAGAATATACGAATATACGCCTCGTTAATAACGGGTGTGCTATTTTAAAAGAGAAACAGAAATTATTAAATTTATTTTTCATATTAAATTATTGAAGAGTCAACACTAACAAAAGTTTTCGCACAAACAGTCCAAATTGTATTTTGTTAACTAACATTGATGCTATTATATTGTCATATGGACGGCCTACGTCTAACATCAGTGGCATTATCACAAAACATTATTAATATAAATATAGTCTTTATTTCGAGAGAAGAAGAGATGTATTATTATGTCCAAACACGTTAAGTTCATTAACTGAGACTTCTCTGTTCTTGTTACATCGTTATCAAAACGACGCTGTAATTCAGATCATATCATCCATTGCAAAGCGAGACGAACTCTCGTCTACTCAGTGGGAATAAAAAGAAGCACAGTTGAAAACGAACGTTATATTGTAAAGAGAAAAATAAATTCTCAGCGTCGTTATATGATCCACTAGCATAAACAACTGACGATTCCTTTTGGTTTGTTCGTCGACTGTTTAGTATTTACAGTCGCTCACGAGAGTAGTTGAACACTTGAAATCTAAATAACTTTTTTAAGATTGGACCAGACATCTTGCCTTTCCTTAAGTAATTAGGATTTTGAAAAAGTTCCAATTGGTACGAATTGCATGACAAATAAAAAAGGAACTATTAAAATATTCTTTATTTGAGCCATGTACTAAAAATTTTAAAGACGCATCTTGTACATCTATGATAGTTGTACGCATACAGAAAAATTCATTGAAATAGATAGACGTACATACGAGCTACGTGCCATAGAAAATAATGAAAATTGCAATTTTTCACGATTCTTGGTCAGTTTCTGCTTAAACTCCACAAATTCTTACATCTTTCTACGCGTGTCGTTTTCTTCCGCGTCAATGGATTTCGATAAAATTTTCAGCATGAGTATAACCAACACAGGTATGTTAAAGGAATATTTTATATTTTCATTACGAGTTGAAATAAAAATGTTTTAGAAAATGTGTTTTTTATTTTTTCTTGTAATTTCATATATTCTACCAATTAGAATTATTTCGAAATTATTTTTCCATATCATTTAGTAAATCAATGCTTCCAGTTGCTTCAGAAAAACCAAATCGTTTGGTTCAATTTTTAAAAAGTCATGTAGATTTAAAGAGTGTTCGAATACTTTCGGAAGCTATTGTATGTTACTACTGGATGCATACGGTGGGGATTTCTTTTTTTGTATGAAATATAATAAGCGATGATCAAGAAACTGTGCTGGTTAATCAGGTGTCGGTGTAAATTCTACTTTACATTGAAAAATAATATTATTATCATTAGTCTAGTATCGTTGCAACAGCTTTTGTAACCGTATTACAGATTTTTTAATATAGTAGATATTAAAGTGCTACAGGTGCATCTTGTCGAGTGAATGCAACCTCCTGTTGCGGTTAATTAGCCGTTAAGGAGCTGCTTTCATCGAGTCTTAGACCGTTCAAGATGTTATTCGGAAGCCGACGGTGGAAGCTTCCGACGAACGAGGAACAGACTACAGAGCAGGGTGAAGCCGATTCTGCAAGAGAAAAATATGAAAAATGAGGAAATACTTCCGTTATTTGAATCATTAGATTGAAAATCCTCCTAACTATGAAAAACAATTTGATAATATTCTAAATACCCCCCCCCCCCCCCCCCCCCGTGAACGAAGTTTCCAGTAGAGGAAATGAAACGAAACGAAACGAAAGTGTTGCTTGTTATAGGAGACTCGAATAAATTAATTTGGTCGATTTGAAACGTTTATAATAATGTGTTATGAAAATAGTTGTCAATGAGAAATCATGGTAGAAAATGGAACGAGAAAATAGCGGTATCAGGCGCGGTAACGAGAAAATTGGACTGCGACAGCAAGGCTGTTAACGATATCGCAGTTGGATCGAAGCCAGCTGATGTGGCCATCATAAAAATATATCATGACGAAGTTTAGTGGATTTCTTATCGTTTCTTCTCTTTATCGTAGACCGCTGTTCCTTTCCGTTTCTTGCTCGTTTCAATTTTCGACGTGATCATGCCGCGTGACTCGCTCCATTTTCGCGGATTGTCGCTTTATATTTCACGTTATCGCGCGAATAACAAATTAGTTAAAGAGTTTATGAACATATATCACACACATAAACTATTTTTCAAACACATTTTAGGATATTGAACTATTATATATACATTCTCGAATTACATATTTTTATAATACTGTCCTACGACCAACTATTTACTATTTCGCTGCTTCAGTCAACTATTTACTATCACGCTCCTTCGATTAATACGCAAAACATGATTCCAATTAAAAGAATTATCAATTCAGCGTTAAAGTAAACTGTATTAAATAGCTTAAATATTAGTTACCTATAAGTGTTGTCTCTTTAGGTTCTTACATCTTAATATCTTTTAAATATACTTTTCGTTTCTTACAATGAATTATGAAAGAATATTAGCTTCGCTAATGGATATTGTTTAAGTTTTTAACATTAGGTTTACGGAGATTTTTGTATACCCCTCTTTACGAACACCCATCAAATTGACAGATAAAGGCAGCCACGTATTTTCTTTAAATAACAATTAGAATCTTAACAGACTTAATATAAGTTAATTAAATCTGTTAGGATTACATAAATAATCATAAACTTATACAAACATTTACGCTTTAGACACGTACAATTGATAGATAAACACATGTGACAAATGCCTTGCTTTGGCGAACCACTATTGGGTTTGAAGCCATCGAAGGATAGCCATAGAAGTTGACTTATGACTTCTATTAAGTATCTACGTTCTAACTACTTTTATATTTGTCACCAGAAAAATAACTTCATGAAAAAGTAAACGGTTTATTACGATTAATTATGAAACTGGCTTACGTGTCATTTTAACAGATATCCATAGAGATAGATAGAATTCTGAGATTACAGGGCTGAGGGGGAAATAAATGTGGGTATATGTTCGTCTCGTTAAACCAATAATCGTCAGCATAAATTGAGAAAAAATTAATAGTAATTGTTTTCGTAATTTTGCTCGTTAAGTGCAAAATCCGTCAAAATAACGGGTCCCGTAAACCCAGTGTTAAACTTTTACCATTTATCATTCGCTTCGCCTACTTTACTGCTTTAATATCGATATCGAAATAATTAAATTTTATTTCGATTTAACAGAAATATACTATTCTAGTCTAGACAGACTAGATAGAATTCGTTTGACAGCTTAAAATCTGTGTCACGAGTTTCGCTCGATGCATGGAAAGGAGTTGATAAGTATAATAAGTAGACGAGACAATTTTAAATAATATTTTAAATAATTAAAATTTTTTATTTAATCTTTGCGTTGATCTCGTAAATTTTGTGCAAACTACCCTAAATAAGACATTAACCTTTTAATGTTGTGGCATTTATCTTTGCACATTGTAGCATTGACTCTCTGTGCGCCGTCGGATCTACGGGATTGACTAAATTCCATATCCACATCGAAAAGTTCTGTTTTGTTACAATGAATTCGAGTAAACTTATCATCGATAGGATTTTTAGATTCTTTGAAGAAGACCGAAAAGGTTATTATCGCGATTAATTTTAACCGATCAGTTTTTATTTCGTTGGTTCAATTATTTTATTTTCCGAGACGACTGTTCGAGAGTTAAGAGCGGATTCTATTGGGTTGTCCGGAAAGTTCGTGCCGATTTTGACAGAAGATTGAAAGGCAACGCATTAAAGTTTTGGTATATATTTATTAAAAATAAAAGTAAATCGACACGAACTTTCCGAACAACTCAGTATTTTGAATTATCCTAAAATCTAAAAATTCCTCGAGTATAAAGAATTTTCAATATGTGTCCAAAAGGGTTTGTTTGAATTCGTAAAATTAATTTCATTGGCTTGAGATTTTGTTTTTCATAGGGAGTCCTAAACAATGCGTTTAATTGTGTCATAGTCGCTTAGTCGAAATTGCTACATTTTTAACTAAGTGTATATTTAACGAAACATTTTACGATGAATTATGCGTATCGTAAGCACAATGATGACATATTGACTATCAAAATAGAGGTATTGGAAAACTCCTTACGCCATAAGACAATAAGTCGCTCGTAGCGTCGATCGTTCGAAGTGGCAAAGATAATTATTCGTTGCAAAGAGGAAAATCTGGTCCAAAAACGATTTCTGTAAGAAGCGAAGGGTTCATTGTACAATGCGTATCCATTTCTAAATGTTTTAAGATCTCTTGAACCGAAGGTCTTGATCCGAGACAACACGATATACTACTAGAAACGTGCAGTCTCGTTTAAAAGAAGCATCGACGATCTTGAAATCTCAAAAGATGACTTTCAAACAAAATTATTTCTACGACAACGCGTGCTCCTTTGAACCATATACGTTGTTCCCAAAGCATATCCGAATATTATTAACGATAACAGAGACATTCCTTTGTAACAGAGTTGGTAAGCCAGCCTGTATAAATTTATTCTCTTTACAAAGAAAATACTAATAATGGTGAATTATCGTTCGAAGGGGGTTCAATCGAGTAGTCAATAACGCTTCGACGATATTTCTCGCGTGGCCGTAGCAGGAAGTCCTTGTCGGAGCGTCGATTACCAGGAATCTTTGAGCTTCAGCCTCTTCCTCCCCCTCCCCTGCCCCTCGTTTTCTCTTCGTTTCATTTTTTCCTAGCTGCGAACACTATGGAAGGAGGGGTGTGCTCTGCCGGGTCATAGTCTCGCTATCGACCACTGTCGCGAAAGCCACGCCTTTGCCCAGGTGAGCAGTCAGGGGTTGTTTCCACCCTTTGGACGCACGCGGCACACACAGGTACAAACACACACACACACACACACACACAAACACAAACACGCGCGCGCGTATATAGAAACGCATGCACGCACACCCAAGCAGAGAGAAGAACGCGCGTGTGCACATTAGCGCGTCAACTCGAAACACTCGGGACATACAACGAATGCGTAATGCGAAACATTGTTTAATTTGAAATAACAATTCCGACTACTTGGGTCCATGCATACGCAGAGTATTCCACCATCGTGCGACGGGTCTCGCCACTGAAAATATCTAAATGGAAATTGTCAAGTCAATGTCGACTAATGCGTGGTCGAGCGAGTATTCGTTTCTACAGATTTTTCAATATTTTCTTAATAAGAAAATCTTGCGAACATGCTGTATCTGTGGAAACTATACGCTTCGTTTTCAAATAGAGAAACATAATTTTTTAAATGTTACCTAACCCTTTTCGCGCTATAGAACGATACATTACCCTTGTTTTCACTTGCGAAAAGCCATTGTTCTATTCTAATTTGTAAATCTTTTGTAATATTGGAATTATATTTTATTATTATTATTATTATTATTATTTAAAAATCTTATTCTAATTTTTTGATTTCTTTTCCGTATCATAAATCCGCACATTTCGCTAAATTTTAACCCTTTGCAGTCGAAGCAATTTTAATTCTAAAATGAATGTCTTTTTCTCGTTCAACAGTTGAGTTTTTAGTAATTTATAGAATACGGACCAATTCAGTAATATGAACACTGCTTTGAAAAATAGTATTGCAATTTTTAGCGGTGGCTCAAAGTCGCTATTCGAGTGGAGAGGATTTATTTTTCGATCGGCACCAAAAGGGTGGAAACTTCAACATTTTGAATGTTTTATTTCTCACGAAACCGATGTATTATCTTATAAAAAAAATTGGAATTAAACTTTAACATAGTATCGTGATAGGAGGTGTATTTTACAACATTTAAGAATTTATTACAAAAAGATAATTAATATATAGAATGGACATATTTTTAGTAGACAGCAAACTCTCGGTAAATTAATCATTTCTATTTTAAGAATCTGGTTCTTGTTTATTAAATGTATATTTAAAGATCGGGAACTAATTTGCTTATTCTGTAAATTATGAAAAAACAAATATATTAATTTTATTTCAATATATTCTTTATATTTGACAAGTTTAAGGATTGCATTACTATTACTATCTAGGGAAACGTTTTTTAACATAGAAAATATAAATGTTTGCAATAATAGATTTGTTTGATCGAATAATATTTGCTAAGAGAAGTAATAGAAGTAAATTGAGAAAAAATAGCACTACAATGCAGAAAGTCATAATATTTGGTAAAATAAATATATTCCTCTACAACATGTAACAGTTTCAACGTAATAAAATAAGATCGTCAGCTGTCGTCGTTAAATATTACATTGCTTTAACCATTTGAACTCCCAGCAATTGTAATTCTAAAATCGAGACATTTTCTGACCTAGTTTTTCTCATTGTACATGATTTATTTTTTTTCGTGCATAGAAAGTTTATTGCTATTAGTTGTACTTGCAACACTTCCATTTTTACTGGTTTGCTTAAATGGAAACATAATGGTGTGAAAGTTGTTTGAAATTACAGTATGACAATTTTCGGTATCGCTCTAGAGGTGCCATTGTAGGGCTAAGAATTAAGAAACAATTTTAGAGATGGCTAAAATCTACTTTGCATAGTTTGGGTATCTTATCTTATATAGATAATATATTATCCAATATCTTGGATAATGGAGGTTATTTTGGAGGTATCGCATGTGCATATACGTAGACAAATTGCAATTTAGTAGCATCAATGTATTTTGGTTAATAATTCTTTAGTAAACAACGAGTGACGGCTAAAATATTTTTAGGGTTTCTCCGGAGGATGACCTTGACATCATATATCAACGTCAATATTTACCAGTTTGGAAAATTGTCCATTTTATTTTTTTCCATAAACCTATTTCAATATGTGAAGATATGTTTGACGGAAAGAATTTTGAGAATGTAATGATTCAATCCTTTGCACTCCAATTAATTTTAATTCTAATATCGAAACGTTTTTTACCCTAAAATAGTTCCATTGTACATGGTTCCTTTCCTTTCGTGCATGGAAAGTTTACTGTTATTACTATTAATGGTGTAAAAATTCTTTTAAATTACAATATGGCAATTTTTAGTATCGCTTTAGAGACGTCATTGGTGTATCAAGGGTTAAGGTCTGGGTGAGGGGAGAACGAGGTACATATGCAGGATCTTACACGGGTGGTGGTGATTTTAGCGATGTAAAAGTTGTTTTGAATAACAATATGGCAATTTTGGTGTCGCTTCAGAGTCGCAGTTGCAGTGCTAAGGATTAAAATTTTTCTACACCGAATGTAGCTTGTCGTTCTCAAAAGGGAAAACATAACTATTTGCTATTTATTATTTTCTATTTGAAATAGTATTGTAGCCATCCCTGACAACTACCGGGAAAACAAAATAAACTTGTCATTTCGATACATCGATAAATCCAACACAAAACAAATAATTCATGTTTAATTTGTATCACACCCTAACAGATGCGGGCGCGAATTATTCCCGAACGATACTGTAAACGGTTGTTAATAGGCGTATCAGGATCGCGCGTGATTTAAGACCCTTTAGCGATCACGATTAAAGGGCCGTGTCGAGGAATACACGGCCAACCACCAGCCGGAACACCCTAATTTCGCGGCTATGCGTTCAGCGACCCTCCCACGCCCTGTCGGGGTTATTCGGTCCCGTGACAATGGGACGAGCACGCGCTCGAACCATTAACCGATGGTTACGCTGATACGCGCGTGCACGAATGACGAAACTGTTCGGGTCTCATCGGGGACAACACCGTGGCATCGTATCTCCTCGCGATCTTATCGCTCTCCTGTGACTACCGTTGCCTCCCTTCATCTTTTAAAGCTAATAGATACTTGAAATTCCGATGATGTCCCCATTATTGCTTAATACGTCTCACGTAAGCGTGAGAATTTCACGCGATTCAATGAGGACGGTCCGCTCTTTCGGCGATAACAAGATTTCCAACTATAATATTGGGTAGTCGGAAAAATATTGAGAGATTTTTCTCATTTCTTGATTAAATGTTTCGTTTATTGAAAATGAATTTTATTTAAGTATATATTGGCCATTATTATCTATGACCTTTTGCCATTTTTGGGGTCGAGCGATAATCCCATCGGAATAGAACCTCTGTGGTTTGTCGGTTAGAAAACTTGTCCAAGTGATTTTCACAAACGAAACACAAAACTGTCTATATGGTAATTGTAGACTGAAATGTCACTTCTAAAATGCGCGTTAGTATGACGCAATCTGATTAGTGTTGACCGATATATGACACCAAACAACACCTAGTGACGAAAATCTTTCAATACTTTTCCGACTATCCAATACAATGATTGTTCTCTCTTGGAATTATTCTATCGGAAAGTGCACTCCTAAATAAAATTGTAGCACGTGTGTGTTGTTATGAATTTATTTAAAATTCTATATTGAATTTCTGGATGATGCACAAGTACGAAAGTCGCGACGGTACGGAAAGAAGAAACCTGTTCGTACATAAGCCATCTTATTCGTTAGTAGAATTAATGTGCTATTTTCTAAACGTTTTGTACCATCTCAAGCGTGGTCGCACGCTCGCAAATACACCCCGGGACAAAAAAAAAAGCACACTTTAAAATTAACGTAATTTTTATTTATTTAGCATTACAAGCAAGATTTTGTTTTTATACATTCTTGCAAAATACTTCTATAAACATACATAAATGAAATTGAATTGAATTTCGCCAGTCTATACAATTTTATTAAAAAAAAAGAACTTCTAAGGAAATATAGTGGGACAAAATAATAGCACATTTAACTTAAAATTATGTATAACAATAATATCATGTATAACAATATAACAATAAATCAACGAATGATATTTAATGCTTAATATCTTGTGGCTCGTCTTTTACATTTAATAACAGCCACCATTCCTTTTGCTTTAATTGCTTCCACTCATCTTGAATACATTTTTTTAATTCGGCAATATTCCCAAATTGTATGCCATTTCCATATACACCTCAGGCAAGATTTCCCCAACAATTTTGAATAATGTTGAGGTCGGGTGACCTTGCAGGCCAATCCAAAACGCGAATTTTTTCTCGAGAAAAGTACTCTTTCACTAATTTTGCAGTGTGTACTGCGGCATTATCCTGCTGAAAAATAAACTTCTCTCCAGTAATTCTGGTGGTGTACGCGTTTATTTGTTTCTTAATCATTTCCAAATACATTTTGCTATTCATTTTTTTCTGTTATAAATTTGATTTCCATTTTACCATAGTACCCGATACCGCGCCAAATCATCGCACCACCATCTTCCAATTTTCAACGACTCAAAAACTTTCCCTCTTTTCGCATATTGTGAAAATAGTAACTCGGACCATCGGGTCCATATAAGTTAAACCTCTTTTCATCCGTAAATATTATCCTTTGCCATTTCTGTCGCATACGAATATTCTTTTACGCAAAGTGTAATCGATTCACCTTATGTTGCACAATTAACCAAGGCTCTTTATCAATTTTCTTCGTTTCATATATTTGCATTTTTGTAAAACACATCTCACATTCTTTACATCAGTGTCTACACCAACGCTTTGAGCAATTTGCCTTGCAGTCATCTTAGAATTTGATGGTGCTCTTAGTATTTCACGTCTTTCCCGGGAATTTAGACTTTGCGGACGTCCAGAACTCTTCTTTTTATCATAGTTTTTCGGATTTTTCAAGAAATTCATTAGTACTTTTTGACTTCTATTCATAATTTTTACTATTTTTGTCACCGAATATTGTTCTTCTTTCAATTTTATTATAGCGCCAATTTCACACGCGTTCGATCTCTTTCCGCGACCCACAAATATGCAACACGAAATAATATCACGGACTTTATTAACTATGTTCCGAGGTTGATGTTCGCAATTCGCGAGCTTCGGTGTAACTGGAATGCGTAGATTTACTACATGTGCTATCATGTTGTCCCGCTTGTGAACAATGATATTTAAATTTTTGTGTTAGAATCGTGTCGAAGTATAGGTTGCATACGATATTTCGTAAATTGTATGCACAGACTTAACTTAATCAGCTTTTAACACAAAGTATGGGACAATATAAAGTGTGCTATCTTTTTGACCCGGAGTGTTCATATTTGTAGAAGGTACGTTTTACATATGTATAACTCAGCGTTTCGACGCTAGCATAATCTTAGTACGAAAAATTAAAGATAGACGAAAAGATCCGTCTGGACATGTATATTATTTGATCGAGAAAGACATTGATTCAAATAATACAGTATTAATAACGAAGAAAACAAAAGCAACTTGAACATGAAATTCAAGTAGGCGAATTGGCCTACGAATTCTGGCTATCGAAGGTGAATTAACCATTTGCTTAGATTTCCTAACATACTCTTACAATTTAAGAAGATTGTGATCCATTTATTTTTGCGATGCAATTTAAAGAACCTGAATAGAGCGAATAATTACATGTATGATTAAAACGAGTGGGTAAAGTACAAAACTGTGAAGAGAAATTGTTACATTCTTTTCGGCACACTGAAACAGTTTTGCTTAAAAGGAGAATCTTCCTTTAAGATAGATGATAATTACACATAAATATTTTTAAATATAAGACTCTAGAAATAATTTCTCACAATTTGCTGCTTAACCCTAAATCTACCAGCGTGAGTCATAATGACAGCCTGAAACTTTTCATTTCACGATTTTTTAAATTTATCCAAACATCTCGATTGAAAATAATGTAACACATTTCTTCATTGAATCATATATTACAATAGAAATTGTACAAGTATTAAGTAAATTAAACCGTCTTATTTTTATAAGGCAACATAGATTAGTTGCACTTTGCATTTGGTGGGTTTGGCGTTAAATTCATTGAAACAGCAGACTTATGACAATTCCGGAAGAAGAAAGATGCTCCGGAGGAAACGTATTTGTTATTCTTGACTTGAATAAAATCTGGAAAACTACAACCGTGGCGATCTTTTCTTGTAAATTCGTTACAAAAAAAGATTCTAACCTAAAGAGTAGCACAAACTTGGAAGAAATTCATGAGAAATTATGTTTTGCATTGTTTATACGAGACTGTCTACTTCTTGTTCGTTACCGTAAACTGAAATAATTGTTACGTTATCTAGCGTTTATCTATGAGATTTTGGCCACTTCGAATAAAATATCGCTCGATAGATTTCTTGCAAAAATAAGTACTATTTTGTAGGCCGTTTTCGTTTCTATGGATGTCGCGTCTACGAACCGAATGTCCGCGTTTAACAGGCTTATTCACGGAACACCGAGCGAGCTATTGTAATTCAATTCGAGTAAACGTCGGCTTACGACGGGGACAGTGTTTACAGACGCCGCTGGATTCCTGTAAAGGAATATTCGGACGAAATTGAGCGAGAAATCAATGCACGCGCTAACGCCCCGCCTGAATGCCATGTTTTCACGAATTTCCAGGAGCGCGGCAACCAAAATTCGTCGGGATAATCTCGGCTGTACTGCGATTGCCCCCTTTAAAGCCCCACCTCGCGATTCATTCTCCGAAATCTGTCGAATCATTCACCTAAACACGAGCGATGTCCGCATACTAATCTCGGCAAGTTAGCGAGTCTAGAAAATTGTGGCCGCAAGATGGCGTACGGGGTAAGTGCAATTTACAAAGATCAGTCAAACATACACCAAACTTTCCCTAGAATTTTGTATTTGAGCGTAATCATTTAAAAATATTAGGTTGTGAAATTCGATCGTTTGCGTGAACGGTGGTACGCGTTTTGAATCACTGCAACGTTTAACTGCAATGTTTATAAAGTGAACCGTGAAAATTTTCGAACAGTTTCAAATAAAATATTTGAGGCTCTCGAAAATGTACTTGCGTTATGGATTTCATCGTGCTTTTATTCCACTAAAAAGTTGTAAGCGTCCTGATTACAAATGGAAAATTTTAAGACGATACGTTAATGTTAACAACAGTTATAAAATATTTCTTAGAAACATCGATCACGCGAAAGCCACAAAAATATTCGAACATACTCTTTTCATAAAAACACAAAATTAGTACTCCTTGCCATTAACGGATCGTATAATTATATCGATAATTTCTATTTCTCTTTTACAATTGCACGCTTGTTTTTAACGAGGCGTCTTCTCACTCTCAAATCTCTCTTTGTAATGGAGTAACGCGATTTTCAGTCCTTCGTTGTCTTTCTTGTGAACCATGCAACACTCGATATACGCATACCCGCTTCCATAATTATCATTTTAGCCTAAAATCGTTCACGCAACCATCGCATACATACTGGGTTATTCCCAATAAACTACAGGAAGTTTTTTTTAAATAAATACTAGCTATATTTAATTCTAATTTGATAAAAGATATCTGTCAAATGATCACCACGATACGCATATGTCTTGTTGAGAATAAACATTGCTTATGTCGATTCGATGGGTATTTTTTTATTGAACACATGGTATACAACTCCATGGTTAAAATTGTCCATTGTCGTAGGTTAGAAATAAAAGAAAGCGACAAGATACAAACATGGCGTTTGACGGATATTCTGATTCAACATCCTAAAGGTACTTTTGGATAACCCTGTACTTGCCACACATCCTTCCAAACAAACAACACGCGCTTTCACATCATACCATATTACAGTCTATGGTAACCAGCTTGGACTCTAGTTTTTATTTATAATTTGGACGTTACTGTGACATACATATTGACATACATATAAATTTGATATTAACCCTTTGCACTCGGTTATCCCCTTTGAGGGGACAATTTAAGTCTAGCATAAAAGGTTATTTGTGATTACGGAGAATGAACTTGTTCCACCACAAGTTTTTGAGAATTTTTTAGGAATGCGCGTTTCCCTGATGTATTCTATTGAAATGACACAGGAAAACCACTGAAAATATGGTACACTTATCAAGATATATGAAAAAGTGCGCTCACGACTGACACGTGCTTGGCGTGGCATCCACAAATTGTCAAAGAGGTGAGAAAAATGTACAGCTACCGCTGGGCAATACTTTGAATCAAATATTTTGTATAATTTTCGTGCAATAAACGTGTATTTTCTAGATAAAAATGCCAATTTCATATTTACATACCTGGTAGATTGCGTGTTTACAGTAGGGTTAGCCTTATCAATTTGCATCGCATTGATAATCTTTCTTACTTATTTCTTTGTGTTAATATATTATGTTAAAATATTTAATAATAACGATAAAACGTAAGGCTCTTATCTCATAAACTTTTATTGCATATTATACTCCATATCCGTTTGTAACTCTCAAAATGGGGCTTGATTCACTTTCAAAATCAAATCTTTATCGTTCTATTAATCAGCTAATTTTCGTTTTATAAAATCTTAGCGATTTTAAATACATTATTTACAACTTGTTTCAAGATGAAAAGATAACGTAGAAACGTGAATATTAAAATGGTTAGCTTGATTGTTTGGTTTAAATGGGCTTAGGCCATTTTCAAAATAAACAACTCGATAATACTCTGTAATGAAAATCGAAAATAATCCAGACAAATTAAATCTTTGCATTTTTCTAAGACAATATACACCAGTCAATTTTAATGCTCGATTTAGTTTAGTTTAGGGTTTAGTGTTATGAAATAACGATCGTAAGAACGAAGAGGAAGGCAGTCTTTTGCTGGCGATAGAAGCGTGCATGTCGAAACTCTGCTGTATCTATATTTAATCTATTCGATTATTAAACTTATTTTTTCCTAGTTTCGAGTAGATCGAAATAAAATTGTACTTTGCTGTTGTATACGTGTGCATTGTCACTGGAGAATACGTATGCATACAAAACACATAAATATTTTCTTGTTGTAGAAGACGATGGACAACAAAGAAGTTCTAGTCGTTGTAACCGTAAAATAAACAGCAGTACAAGGGGTTGAGAAACAAAATTACCCTTCCGATAGAATATCATGAAGGAAAACATTGTTCGGTCAGGATGATCGCACGATCCGACATCATCAGCGACTATTCGTTGTATAAAAATAAATTGACACGATGGAAAAATATATCGATGCCTTCGTACGTGATCACAACTTGAACAACACAATAGACAGCTTTCCACATGGGATCGAGAGAAGTTGTATTAGCCTGGGTAAAGGAAATGTTTTTTCTGTCCCTTAATCGCGACTACTTTGCACGGAGCTCCCTTTCAAGGGTGTTCACCCTCTTAAACATTTCCTGGCCTCACGGCTAAATCTGCTTAAACGAACTGTTGGCCAGAAAAGAAACGCGACAACATTTTTCCGCTTCTTGCTTGTGCTTCTCCTTCTTCTCTCTCCAAGGACATTGATTTATACGAGTTTGCATCTTCTGCTAAAAGTGTTTCCCGCAATGTCCTTCTTCGGGAAGTGAATTTAAGAAACGCATCACGTTAACGGACCTATTCATCGAACAGTCGAATGTCGATTATTTTAGTAGATTCAGATATATCGACTGCTTTAAATTGTAGAGGCTTCCATAGCCGAACTTCTAAGTAGACAAAAGTATTCGGATAATAGAACAATCACGTTTCTGATATCAAATGTTACGTTGCCACAACACAAAGGGGAATTTCCCAAAAATGTGAGAGTTCTTGTCCAGAATGGAGAATTTTCCAAAACTCATTTTGTTAAGCTCTTTTATTTTTGTATAATTATATTCGGCAAGCTCGAATAATGGGAATAGTCAATTCAATAGTCTTAGTAAAATAATCTTAGTTAAATAGACCGGAGGGAATCCGTTGTAATATACTTATACTATTAATGACGATACTGATTTATTTATGATTCCTTCTTTTAGGGACTTGTGTACCGTTATACGGTTCTTATACTTATCCTCTTAACTGTTACACTGTTTCTGATTCTTTCCTATTCGCTTATTAACTGTTACACTGTTATTGATTCTTTACTATTCACTCTGATTCTGATTAACTAACTGTTAACTTTAACTGACTGCCGTGGGAGAAGCGAGGTACATATTATGAGTCTTTTATTGCATAAATCGATTAACTCCATAAAATAAAAAGTGGAGAAATACGATGAAATAATATGCATTGTTTATTAAAATTCCCTATATAATATGAACTCAAATAAGTATTGTAGGATGCATAAATACAAATGTAGTGTTCATCTAACATAATATAAAATTAATAATAAAGAATAGCCAGAAAGTTATCGTCAGTAATGTTACAATTTTGACGTGACTGGTGGAACTAAACGATTTGGCACGTGAAAAAAGTGAGAAATTTAAATTCAGTGTTTAAATTTTGAAGTTTTTTATCACAGAAAAAATTAATTATTAGATATTTTTATTACAGATTTTTCATAAAAATGAATATTAATGGTCTGTTATAATATATTGTTATTTGTGATTAATTCTTCGGAAATATAAACGGTGTTTTCTTTATCGGCTGACGACTCGTCACTTCGATTTGTTCTCAAGTTTTATAGAAATCATCTTTAACAATATGAATGAATTTCAGCAGGTCCATCGTGTCTTTTTTCCCCTTGACACAAGGAGAACCTTTAGGATATAATAAAGGCTGATCTACATTTTTCCTTTTGTTCTTTTGAGCTTGTGTATATTTCAGTCCCAATTATCAGGATTACAACTTCTTTTCCTCCTAATCTATGTGTTTGTTGCAATATTTTTACTGTTGCAATCGAAGATAATAATTCGAAGATAACCGTAAACGATAAACGTTTTCTTGAGCCAGACTTTTTGTTGATAAATCATATTGAAGAACCATCGGACGATTCACTATTTTGCACGTCGACATTATTGTTAGTTTTACTCATCTCGACTATAACGGTATAATTTTATTTTTTTAAAACCACTGATAAATTGAAATAATTGTTTATAATAATTCAACCAAAATATGATCTGGAAGTGATGTCGAAAAGGCTGAAAGATACGTAGTTCGTGTAAGACTGTTAAAGTACACGGTAGAAGTTAAAATATACTAAACTTACTATACTACTTTATTCTAAATAATAATTAATTTGACTTCACAAGTACTTGATTCTATGACAATTGGACTGTGACTGACTAATTTATTTTACTTTAATTCCGATAAGACGGGACTAAAAAATTCATCGTTATCATTCGGCGCTTGCTAGTGCATTTGAGTTGCATTATCGCAACGATTTACATTAGAGTACGGAGTAAATCAAAATGACCTCTGAAATAAATTACTTATTATTCAGTGGACAAAATATTTTTGTCATTTAATGATGTTAATCTTACTTATTAGGGAAAGTTATTATAAATATAAAAATTTATGATTATACCAAGTGCTTTGACACTTAAATTTAAGATTTTTCAAAAAGTGGAGTTAATCGATTTATGCAGTGAACAGCTCATATGTGTATAGGTTCTTACTTAACGTATCTGTTAAGTATAAATATATAAATTTTTGTGCTAATATATTCGTTGTACCAAATCTATTTACCATCAGGAAGAAATAAGAAGGTTGCACAAGTGCTCGGTATCATACATTTGAACTTTACAATTTTTTTTTCATTAAATGAATTATTTTGACTTTATGAAAAATTTAAGATTGCTAGTTTGGCAATCGAAATGTTAAGTGGTGGGAGTTTTGGAATCGTAAGGATGAGCTCAGAGTTTTGAGATTGACGTACTCGGGCAAAGGTTCGAGTATGACGCGGTAAGGTTAGAGGTTGAGAATGAGTCAAGGATGAAATCATAGGTTTTTGTAAGATTTTAAGATGTTTGATAAGAAAGCGATGAAATCACAGTGGTTGACAATAACAAGCGATGGTCACGAAATAAAGCTGTTATACGGTATAACGTTAACAATGATAACAATAATAATAACAATAATATTAATAGTTATTTCATTTATTCAATCTTTAGCACCGTCGTCTTAGTCGTCTCTAAGGCGACACTGAAAATTGCGTTACTGTAATTTAAAACAACTTTACGTCACTATGTTTGCGCTTTAAAAAATCGGTAAAAATTGTAACGTTACACGTACGAGTAAAGTCGTGGTAACTCATGTAGTCGTGTAAAATTGTGTGAAGCGCAAAAGGTTGAAAGGTTATTAAGAATATAGTTTTCATAGATAGAACATACTTGGTCATCGATATTGGATCCATACTTGAAAAGTCAGCATGCGACGTATATATGTTATAACATGTTACATGTTACAACATGTATACTATGTTCATGTTCATACTATACAAGTATGAACTGGACAAAAAGCTACAGTTTTTCTGATTTGGAGTTGGTTGGGGTTAGCGAGATAACGAAAATTCCTGTGAAATGCGAAAGAATGTAAGCGTAGTCGCACCCTTACCTTGCAACCCCAACCAATTTGAACTGTACCTTCACTTTGAAATCTTGTACGGATAAGTGGAATAGATACAATATGCTAGGACATGCTCAGCAATATACACAGGGTGTGTCTCTTACATTTTTTCACCATTTATAAGACATTCCTGATAATGCAATAAAAAAATATTCCAGACAAAATTAATCCGATGTCAAAATTGAACATTATTTTGTTTAACATTGATTAACACGAAAAGTGTACAAATTAAATAAATAAACATAATGTTTCAGGCATTTAAAATAAGTGTTTTTTATTATTAAAAAACGACGAATTTTTTAAGTCCATTAACAGTGGAGATATACAGCAAAAATTTCTCGAGTATCATGGTGTCCGAATATTAATGCGGGCTTCTGTATGTAGATTAAATCTCTCTATAGATCAAAGCCACGATTTCTCTTTCAGAAATGGTGCCTGCATGCGACAAAACATCTAATGGGACATTGCTACTACAATAACAATTCGTATTTGCGTTCACAGCCCCAATGTGTATTTTACTTGGAACGGTGTTTCGCGTCGGTGGTGTTTGCGATCGAGCGAGATCGACGTCCTTTGGGAAACGAAAAGTCGAACAACTTGTTTACACGGGACGCGTGCACGAAATGGTTAAACACGTGTTAAACAAACAACGACTCGTTTAGACACCAGTTAGCGGATCGTTAGTCACACTTACGTAATCAAACATTGCGACTCGATATCTGTGATACCGTCTCGATTATTGTCCAATTCGAATAATAATACTGCTGAAAATAATACTACATTCAATTAGACATTAAGTCCCAGAAAACATTGATCAGGACATTGAGATTAAACAAATTTTTTATTTTCTTTACAATCCAATAGAATTTGTACGAATATGAATTTGCATTACATTGCACTCTGAATTATTTTTTAATTTTGTTCCCAAGAACCGACTATTATTTTAAGTTTGCTTCACAATTTCTTGATAAATACTATATTTAAATAATTTGTTTTCGTTAATCATTTCAGAAACAGCAAAATGTTTTTAAGGAAAAAAATAACATTATGAGATATAACGCATATTTAAATTGGCAATTGAAAAATATAGACTCTCGCTCGACGTAGGAATGCGAAGGGTTAAACTGTATGTTGACATACTTTTGAAAGTATGAATTAATTTGTTTTTATTATAACGAAACAATAATTTCCCACATCGTTTAAAAAACTTTTATACGGCCGACAATTGAATCAACATCGGTGACATATATTAGAAAGAATACCCTAAAATGCTGTTGAATTCGTTCGGTTTTTTGCAGCTCGAGTATTCTCGTTGAACTGATAAAAAATTGAACAGTTGGCAACCTTGCCAGAGGGATAATTGCGTAGAAGAGCGCAGTGGTTCCCGGTGAAAAACGAATTAGTTTTCCGTACAGGGATTTATTGATTAAGTAATCTTAATACATCGCTGGGCCGCAATGTACCATAAAGAGAGCGGAACCGGAAACGATCAATTCTTAGTGGGGAATATGCTTTGTCGGTGGTCGCTCGCCGTTCGGGAATTTCTGCTTTGATTAATCTACCTAGACTTTTTCTACCCGCAAAGACTTATCATCTCGAGCGATGCAAGCTATCTGGCAACAATCCAATGAACTATGCACTCAGCTTCGGCTTTCGAGATTCTCTGGACGATGTCATCTTCTTTTGCTTACCGACGCGCGACGGATCATATCTTCGAGGCGCATTACTTGCTAACGAACTCAAATCACAATTTGTGTATTATTCAGGCGTACCGTATTTTTCTTTTACTGCGAATTTTGTAAACTGAAATTCTTGTCACTTTAGAGCGAGTTAGACTCGCGATGAAGATTTTAATCAAAATCTAACACATATAAACATTATGCTTTTCTTTTCAGACCAAATCAAGTTTTATTCTTTTCTAATAATTCAAGTAAGCATTCGAGTAAATGTAGCAGTATAAAAGATTTAAAACTGTCTTTTCTCCCCTGTAACATTTTTAGCGATGAAGATGTTGTAATAATTTTAGTTGCAGAGAAAATTGTATGGCAAGAAAATAACACCAAACACGATCGCCGATCAAATAACTTATTTCATAGCTACTAAAATTGTAAAGATATTGTATTTTTACTAAAAATTATCGAATAAATTTTATCGTTCCATCATGCATAATTATAAAAGTTGGAAAACATCTAAGTAAATTCGATCTTGTAACTATATAAGGTGTACCTTATGAGCCCCCTTTAGTGCTCGCTACGGTTTTAATATTAACTCTTTGCACTGCAAGCAATTTTTATGCCGATGTCAAGACAGTTTTTGAGCTAGAATAGTTCCATTATACATAATTAATTTTCTTTCGTGCATCTAAAATTTATTACTATCTTTTAAATGCAAATGTATTGATGTAAGAGTTGTTTTGAACAATAGTATAACCATTTTTAGTGTCGTCTCGCAGACGCCATTGGAGTGCTAAGTGTTAAACGATGAATGTAAAATCCATAATTACTACATTACCATCCGAAGACGCAAAAATATGTTTTTTCTTGACTGCTCGTGAAATGCTGGAGACACATGAATAGGGTTTTACACAATGTGCATTAAATTAAAACCTTTGCTTCAATTTCCATAAAGGAACTATCCGATATTTTAAAAGTTTTATTATTTTTCTGTAAACCCCTAAAATATTCCGGCTACACGCAAACGCTGTGGTATTGGTTACCATTGACTGTTATATGGCATGATGTTTTTTTGAAAGATTAGTGTGACATTCATGTATGGAATGGTTGTGTGAGCGACTTTAGGCTAAAACGATTCTTATGGTGACATTGTTGAAGAGACAGAGAACGTTAGTCCATTACAACTTGAAAATTAAGAGTGAGAAAACGCATAATTAATGTCACGTATTTTTTATTTTAAACTTTGTTTTAAAATATAATCTGAGCACAGTAAAATTCAAGAGAAAGTTATAGAATTACACAATGCAATGCGGGCACTTAAAAGTGAATTCAAATTGAATAGCAGGAGAATATAACTGAAGTTAGGTTGCAATTGAATTGTGGTACTGATTGCCATAGATTATAATATGGTACGGTGTGAAAGTGCGTGGTGTTCATTTGGAAGGATAAGTGTAGCAAAGTTTAGAGATAAGTATGGTATATAAACTAAAGACTAAGAAGAGAACGAGAAGACGTCTTGTTAATAACGGGCATGCTATTTTAAAAGAGAAAGAGAAATAATCGTTGTATCGTTATATTATCATCATAGTTTCGAAGAAATATTTTATAACTATTGTTAACGTTAATGTATCGTCTTCAAATTTTTCGTCTGTGATTAGAACGCTTACAAATTTTAACTGGAATAAAAGCATTATGAAATTCATAACGTAAGTACATTTTTTAAAGCCTCAAACATTTTGTTGGAAACCATTCGAATACTTTCGCAATTCACTGTATAAACATTGCAGTTAAACGTTGCAACGGCTCAAGAAGCGCACCGCTGTTTATGCAAACACTGTCTGATTTCACAAGCTAATATTTTCAAATGATTACGCTCAAATACAAAGTTCCAGGGAAAGTTTGGTGTATGGTTGACCGATCTTTGTAAATTGTACATCCTCTGCCACTTCGCCCCCACAATTTTCTGAACTCGCTAACTTATCGAAATTAGCATGCAGACATTATGCGCGCTTCGTGGAAAAGGATATGCGGGTAATTTGTATTTATTAAATTACCAAACAGTCAAACACTAACAAAAGCTTTCGCACAAACAGTTCGGACTGTATTTCGTTAACTAACATTGATGATATTATATTGTCACGTAGGCCGCCCACTTACACCAGTGATACATGGGCGTCCGCCGCGTGATCATGGCATTATCAAAAACAACTATTAACGTCCACACACGTCGAAGTTCATTAACTGAGTTTGCTCTGTTCTTGTTACAACGTCGTTATCATTATACAATCCACTAGCATAAACAACTGACGATTCCTTTGGGTTTCTTCGTCAATTGTTTAGTATCTACGGTGGCTTACGAAAGTATTCGAACACTTGAAATTTAAATAACTTTTTTAAGATTGGGCCAAACTTCTTGACTTTTCTTAAGCAATTAGGTGGATTGATTTACTAAATGGTGTACGAAAAGGATTTTGAAAAACTTGCAACTGGTACGAATTGTATGACAAATTAAAAAGGGACTTTTTAAATATTTTTTATTTGAGCCACGTCCTAAAAATGTTAAAGATGCATCTTGTACATCTATGATAGTTGTACGCATACAGAAAAAATCATTGAAATAGATAGATGTACATACGAGCTACGTGCCATAGAAAATAATGAAAATTGCAATTTTTCACGATTCTTGGTCAGTTTCTGCTTAAACTCCACAAATTCTTACATCTTTCTACGCGTGTCGTTTTTTTCCGCGTCAATGGATTTCGATAAAATTTTCAGCATGCGTATAACCAACACAGGTATGTTAAAGGAATATTTTATATTTTCATTA
>CM052099.1:1756894-1771692 GCA_028453745.1 Agapostemon virescens
AAAAACTGTGCTGGTTAATGTTTATTTCGAAAGGAGGAGTTCGTTAACTGACACTGCTTTGTTTTTATTACAACGTCGTTGTGAGAACGACGCTCGACATCGACATCGATAATCTCAACCTGTATTTGTAACAGTATTATTCTTGCTTTAAACGCGAGATTAATAGCAAGTAATGACTTCGTTAATTTGTGAAAAATTATATATTTAGAACTTTCGGAGAGCGACAGCTTTAGAACAGCCATTGGAATTTCAATTTAAGTTAGAATCGGTTGATGCGGACGAATAAATTGTTAGAGCCAAGTTTTTAAGGTAGTATTATAGTAATTACGAGTGTCAGAAACTTCATGTACTCACACAGAAGGCCCTCGACCAAGTCTTACATCGGTTATTCGACCGTTCAACATCCATAGACTCCTTTCAAACTGCTCACAGCACAATGGACTACCGGCCAGAAAGTTTTCGAGATTGAAAAACTTTCGGCGCATTTCTTCCTTTCCCCTTCCCGTGTCGATGGCAGACGGACATTCAGATTTCCGTCGGGCTCGTCGAAAGAATTCTGATCGAACAAACACTAAATGCATCTTTGAGGCAATTGTAGAACGAGAAAAACATTTCCTTCCCGTTTTTGTAGGCTTCTTAGATCGCTGCAAACGAACAGCAAATTTAAACGAATTATTGAATAAATTTCTCTAAAATTATAATGGGCTAAATTTATCTTATTTCTTAAAAATAAATTGCATAAAAATAAGAGATATTTATTAATACGATGCAGTCCGGGCCGTTTGCGCGAAAGCTTTTGCGCGAGCTGGCATATTTTAAAGTCTTCGACGCTGTTGCGTCACTTTATGAAAATTTATATAGGTTTTGAAATATCAGAAAGTTTTTTATGAAAATCGAAGTGAAGGCTTTTCGTATAGTAATTATTTTATATTTAAATTAGAAGACACGCTGCTTTATTCGAAATTGACTTTATTTAGATTCAATTCGACAAATAAATTTTACAGTTTGATTTTTTTATTTTAACATCACAACTACAGAATATTATAAATCCAACGATATAAATTGCTTTGTAATAATAACGAGCCTGTATCTATTCAAAATTCATACAATTTTTATTGTAATGCGTACTTCGTTAAAGGAGTACATCTGAAAATGTCTGACGAAACCAATTTGATAGCTTCAGTAATTGCGAAAGAAAAAAAAGTAAAGATCAGCTATTTTGACTGGTTTGGTAGTTTTAGCGTTAGATGTATACTTTCCTGTAAACCACATTACGGATTTACTAAATATGTCGCCGACATTTCATGAGCAGTCAAGGAAAAGTATATTTTTATGTCTCCGCATGGTGGTGTCTTAACAAACTCCAATAGATTTGAATGGGCATAATGGTTAGCCTATTTCTCACTTTCAATGTTCAGCTTCTTGTCCTTACAGAAAATATTCAACAAATATTATTGAAAAACATTTGTTAGAATTAATAATTCGAGACAATCTTGTCTTAATTATTCTAACAAAATATTAAGAGCGATGTTTCGTTAAAATGATTATTTAAAATTTGTTTAAAATTAAGCTCTTGTACTACAATATCGAGCGAGACTCGCGACAAACAGAGTCAACTAAAAACATATATTATTAATTTTCTTTAAACCGAAATTAAATTCTATTTTGTTGTTGTCGATATATAACCAATGCAGAATACACAAGCTTGCGATAAATATAAACTTCGTTGTTTTCATGAAATTATCAATATCAGAGTAATTCTAATTACGGTAACAATAAAATAAATGCTAATGTAAGGGGTTAATCATATTATGAACAAATTCTAACTATCGAACTCATAATATTCTGTGGCAATCAATGGCGAACGTTGATAGTTTCATCTAAAGAATGCGGTCCAGAAAATAAGGGTTGCACTCAATTTCTGATAACCCTTCGGGTCGTGTGATCCAGTTCAAACCTAGAGTAGGTACTATTGTTCGTGAATTGGCATCGGAACCGGAAACGACGCTCCCTCTTTATCGATGTTTTTTAAAAGTCACAGTACGACACGTGGCGATAACATACGAGGGTGCAAGGACACGTGACCGGAAGAAGCATCCTAATTGATATCGATTGTACGTTTGCGACGCTCTTTTTCAGCGTCTGCTTTCATCGACAACTTCACATATTATTTTTACTAGCATTTAATCAAATCATACCTCTGAACAAAGTTCTACCAACTACCTTCAAGACATCTCGAAGAAAACTGTTTTCAAATGCCTCGGTAAGAATAAAGTATACGTTAGATATATCTAAATTTTAAGGTAGCTTGGCTAGAAGGATTCGATTAGCCGACCGCCTGTTAGAGCTGTCACATGCTCGACATTAAGGTGTACATAAAAGTTATAGAAATCGCAAAGAATTATCTAAAATTATATTAGTGATCCGCTGTCGCTTACAATAATTAAGCTCTTGTTTGTTTACATGGACACCTTTGATAAATATTAATAAAAGTAGTTTTCCTTCGATCACGATTGCGTAACAAAATTCTTCAAACTCAATTTGTATTCTACGTAACCATTTACCATCGGGTATACAAAGTTAAATGAAGTTAAATAAAAGAAAATTGAAAAGATGAATTATAAATGAACGTCGAATGCAATCAAACAATTTAGAAATTAGCAAGACATTTTCGCAGATTCATTTGGAATGGTTCAGAGGGAGCAAGCCAACCGAAAACAGTCTCCGAATAACGTATGCAAGCGGTAGAGGGTTAAAAGAGTCCACGCAAACATCTCATACATTACAGAGAATTTCCACCCCACGGAAACCAGCCAATAAAACACCCCCGGAACATGGGTGTCGTCCACTCACCCTCTTCGCCCTGACCCGTAACTGCATTGTCGAACTTTTTTCGTTTTTACTTCCTCTTTCTCTGTCTGTTCCCTTCACCGTCGCCGTTGTCCATCCGCACGCTCCCTTTCACTTCAACTATTTTCTCTTTTTTCCACGGATCGCGAAGTACGTGTACACCCCCTCGATTACATTCGGAAATATTAGGGGACGTCCCGCCGTTCGACAAACTATCAATTTATTTTCTTTCATTGATTGGGACCACCGTGGCTGGACTCTGCTGTTTTCGTTTTTACGATGTCTTCTCCCTTGCCCTTGAACTAGTCCTTTGGTGTACACGAAAAGACCATAAGCGAGCTCCTTTCGACTCTTCATTGCTGAATACGCAATTTTCAAGATCTTTATAACCTTCAGATACGCGTGGATCCAAATACGGTGAGTTAAGACTTAAGAGTTAAGAAACTGGATTTTTTTTATAGAAAATTACAAAAATTATACAAAATAGTTTATTCGAAGCATTACTCGTCCGTAGATGTACATTTTTCCCATCTCTCTGACAATTTATGGATGCCACACGATCGAGCCATTTTCGTATATTTTCGTAAAATGCCAAGCAGTGCTCAGCAAGCACGCGTCCCCGCGCATCGATGCAAATAAGTAATAATCGGATGGAGCCAAGTCTGATAGTATTTCCCAAGTACACGCCTCGTTTTTGCTGGTTTTGCTGTGTGCGATGGTGCATTATCATGCAGAAAAATCACTTTGCGTTGCCTCTTAAGACTAAAACTACCGAGTAATAAATCCGACCGATGTATATTGCTTTGTAATAATGACAAAATTGCATTCATTCGATCTCGTAAAATTTTTATCGTAATGTCTGCTTCAATGAAGAAATTCATTGGTGAAAATGTTTTTACAACTTCAGTAATTGTAAACAAAAAAATCAGGAACCAGTTATTTTGACATCATCATCCCCAGATGCTTGCAATTCGCTGTCTTCAAACTATTTCGGTGGTCTTCCATGTTCGTCACTTTGGAACTTTTTAAACCACTCAAAGCACTGTGATTTATCAAGAGCATGCTCGCCGTAAGCTTCGACAAGCGTTTGATGCGATTCTGCAGCAGTTTTCTTCAATTGGTAATAGAAAACAATGTCGTCCGCAAATCGTAGTTTCCAGGCACAAAATTCGATATGCTCGACCCTATTAAAAATTATGCTGTTGTATGAAACTTGTACGGTTGCGAGTTGAAAATTTTAATCGGATGTGAAAACAAGAAAATGCCGTCAATTAACATACATTGACAGTTAGCGCCACTTATGGCCAAATTTCGGTTTTGTATTTACAGACCTGGTATTCGTATACTTACAATTGTATACGATGATTGTTATTTCTTAAATTCTTATTGTTATCTCCGGCTGTGAACGATTGAATACGTAATTTGTGAGTGCCGACGTTTAATGTTATGTCGATGTTCGCAAGTTTGTTTACTAATTGTTGACCGATAAAATACACATCCGGCCGTTTAAAATTATAGAGGAAAATCTGATATTAATGATGATCAACGCGTCAGTGATCCCTGACAATAGATCTCTCTTCTAGTGTTGCGGCAGCATACGTAAGAAACACATTTTCTGTCGTTACTTTCATTGAGCTTGTTGATTTGGTTACTTTAATATTTTCGTTTTCTACACTGCTCTCATATAAGCATTTCTGGTTGTTACTGGACATCGCAAAATATCAACAGTTGAGGGCTGATTTCATAGTCAAATTATTTTTTTTTTAAACGGAACCATATATTTTTTGTCACAATAAGATTTATTCAATGGTATGGAATTATTACATTAAATTATTTTACTGTTACATAAAATTAGAAATTATATTTTTAGGGAGCCTCTAGGAATGGAATCGAGTACAGACGAACCCAATGCTAAATTAGAGAGGCGCAGAAAGTTAGAATTTCGTAGACGAATTCACTGCGAAATTCGGGAGCCGCTAGTTTGGAACAATCTCTTGTTGGAATATGCGAAGTGGCAAACGAACCTGTTGGGACATGAGGCACTCGCTAGAATTGTTAGTAGGTATTAGGTAAATCGGAAAGTTCCGTCCGTTTTTTTACAAAAAGTAAAGCTTTATTCATGAAAGAAAATGAAAAAGTACGTTAATCAAAATATTGCCCATCGTTAGTGATGACTTTTTCCCATCTTTCGGGCAGCAAGCGAATTCCGCGTCGAAAGAATGATTCATCTTTGGAGGTTATCCAGGCGGAGATCCATTTTTTGAGATCTTTGTACGAATTAAATCGTTCTTCAGCAAGTGCGTGTGCCATTGACCGAAACAAGTGGTAGTCAGATGGGGCACAGTCTGGTGAATAAGCCGCATGTGGTAGCACTTCCCAGCGAAGTGCTTCTATCGTTTCCTTGACAATTTTTGAGACGTGAGGCCGAGCATTGTCATGCAGCAAAATCACCTTACGCTGTCTCGTTTCATATTGTGGTCGTTTTTCGTGCAATGCTCGACTCAAACGGATAATTTGTTGTCGGTAGAGATCTCCTGTGACTGTTTGGCCAGTTTTTAGCAGTTCATAGTATACCACACCTTCCTGATCCCACCAAATGCAGAGTAAAGCCTTTTTTCCGTGGATATTCCGCTTTGGCGTCGATGTTGAGGGTTGGCCAGGATCACAAATGGTTTTTCGACGTTTAGGATTGTCAAAATAAATCCATTTTTCATCCTCAGTGATGAGACGATGGAGAAACCCCTTTCTTTGTTGCCTAGCAAACAAAATTTCGCAGATGGTTTTCCGCCTTTCAATGTCTCTTGGCTTGAGTTCATATGGGACCCACTTTCCTTCCTTGTAGACCTTCCCTAAGCCTTTTAAACGATCGGAAATGACAGATTGAGCACAATTTAACGCTTCTGCAATTTGTTTTTGCGTTTTACATGGATCTTCATCCACCAATGTCTGCAATTCTTCGTCTTCGAATACTCGTGGCCGTCCAGAACGCTCTTTGTCCTCCAAAGAAAAATCACCATTTTTAAAATGTCGAAACCACTCTCTACATGTTTTATCGGAAACAGCATTATCGCCATAAACGTCTACAATCATTCGATGAGCTTCAGCTGCCGTTTTCTTCCAATTGAAACAAAAGACTAACACTTCGCGCAAATGACGCTTATTCAGCTCAAATTCCGACATCTTCAATGTAGAAAAAAACGAAGTTATTGATGCAAGCGTAAATTGTTGTGTACTGAGTTTTATTAACAGATGTTCAAACTAAAAAGTTATCCTTACTTTAGAGGTTATAGTTACCCACAGTTCGAGCTACGGCTACTCGACGCTAGATGGACAGAACTTTCCGATTGACCTAATACAATAGTACAATAGTACAATAATCTAATTCAATTGATACATTCCTAGCGTATCCGTAACGTATTCGTATGAGAACGTTGAATTGCTAGACTAGGAATCTTGGTCAACAAGTAAGGATTTAAGAGTTTGCACGATTTACTATATGACACAATTTTAGCATTCTAAACCGTGTATCTACAAGTGTTAAGGGGTCGCATCTGATTTGAATCGAATGCGTAATATAAAATGATATTTTTGATTTGATAAACTGATAAAAAAGGAAGGTGGCGTTTCGTCCTTGGACCTGCTAGAGGACTCGTTGGTAAGGCTACGTTAGCAGACCTTGCCTTAAACGCTAGGATATCGGAAAGCATCCAATTGTCTCTCTGTTGGCGAGTGTAGGAGACAGAGCACCGCCACAATGTTAGCTATGATGCACCGGGTTAACGCACCGGCGACGCGCAGTCAAAGAGTAATTAGAAAAATGTCGATAGTGAAATTTGTAAGATTAAACTTGATTCAAAGGGTAACTTGAGCTCGATCCCACTAGAAATTACACTTTGCAAATGCGACTCTACGTCTGACTGTATGGCTATGTTATGAACCAAAGAGATTGAAAATTGACAAGTTTATACACCCTCAGAAATAGGGGAGGACTGTCTGAGGCTGTATCCAGTTCTTTGTAAGAAGAGTTAAGCGGAGGATATCTATGGTGTTTCTGCCACAGACGAATTCAGTAGATTCTTAAGAGAAAGTTGAACGGAAAATATTGTTCTTCGTATGTAATAATGGCAATGTCCAGACGATGACATAATTTGAACTTAAGGTACTGTGGAATAGAAAGATAGCATAGCTTGTATTTTTTATAGTTTAACAGTAATAACTGGTAAAAATATGTTTTCCATGTAATTACTAGTTGTTTGGCATGTCTGTATTTATACAATCCTTAATATTCGTTAGATCATTCACTTCGACAATGTTTTACAAACGTAAATGTAAATTTTCTAGTATACAAACACGGCAAAATGAAAGTGCAACTTACAAAATCTACGTTCCTCAGTTGTACGCAAGCTATCGAAAAACAAATATCGATCAACGAACATGGTTAACAAAATGTTCGATAACATTTTGTGATTTATATTTGTTAAGAACAATAGTAATAAAAGTGACCAATATTCAGTGGCACAAACATAAAAAATCACGAATTGGAGTCATAAAGTTATAATGGATTTATTCAAAGGTTTAGAAAATGATGAGAAAAAAAATTTTGGACGTTCGTAAACTCTATCTGCTCGCGAAAAATTAACAACAAGAAGAATGACGCCAACCCCAAAGATGACTGCAAGACAGATTGCATAAAATATTGATATGGCATTACTACGACGAACACGAGACGCGTTTGAGTAAGCATTTACCATGGAGAAAATTGTAGATTGCGCATTTGAAGGAGTAATACAATATAATCATTCGTCTGCAATTTGCAAGAACACATGTATTTGAGTCGTTTATTTTGAAAGCGGCCTAAATCCACTTATACTTAAATTGAGATATTTAAGGGTTTGCGTTTCAATAAAATTAAATCTGTGACCATGAAGTCATAATGCTCCGGTGGTATATATCGTAATAAGTCCATCGTGTCCTTATATTTCGTTGTTGTAATTTGTTTTATATTTTTCTAAAGTGATGCAATATCGATGCAATATTTTCGAACTTTCTTGGTCTAGCCAGACGTGGTAATAAATCCAGGATTTTAAATATTGCTTTCTCATCCATTAACATCTTATAGAAAATTTTATATGACTCATTCCTCAATAAACGTATCCAGTATATTTTTTAAACCGATTTATTGTTTCTCCGTTAATATTTTTAACCTTCTAAAAATCGCGTTCTCCAGAGGCATAGTTAAAATAAAATCCTCTCGCTTCATTTCATTAAGAATGAACTTATTTTTCGGCACTTTTGTATGACTTTATAATATTCCTTAAAGACAAGCAACAAATTATTTTTTTCTCAACGCCATCTCAGTAAAATTATCAGGAAACTCAAGAAGAGTAGATTGCAAATAGACAGTAGGGTTAGCATTATCAATTTGCATCGCATTGGTAATCTTTCTTACTTGCTTGTTTGCATTGACATATTATGTTAAAATTATATATTTAACGGAGTTATTGTTATTTAAAAAATCATTATCTGGGTTAATCGAGCTATCTGACATTAGTAATAAATCATAAAGCCCTTATTTCATAAAATTTTATTGCGCAATATTGTCTTCTCTTAAGCCACTTTCAAAATAAAAATCTTTGTCATTCCGTCAACCAAAACGGTTGAATGGTGAATTTTTAGTTCCCAAGCAATCTCATGACTGCTTATATGCTGATCTTGCTCAACCATTTGCATTATTTCATCGACTTTTTCAGTGATCGGTCGACCAGAGTGAGGTACATCTTTAACATCGATAATTTCCAGAATGGAAGCAAGCAAACCAACTACGCGCTGTTGCATTTGATAAAGTATCTTGACCCTAAACACCACAAATTTTTTCCCGGGCTTGTGCAGCGTTTTTGCCTTTTTCATAGTAAAATTATAAAACAGTGCATTTTTTCAGAAATTTCATTAATTTTCACACTAATATTACTTTTGATACGATTGACGAAACACAAAACCGTCTGCATGAAAATTGTAGCCTGAAATGTCATCTCTTCAATGCGCGACAGTATGACGCAATCTGATTAGTGTTGCCCGATATATGATACCAAACAACATCTAATGACCAAAATCTTTCAACATTTTTCCGACTATCCAATATATTATTTAGAATTTGTTTGAAAATGAAAAGATAACGTAGAAAATGTAAATATTAAAATAGCAAGCTTGATTTATTTTGAAAAATTGACTTAGGTCAATTTGAAAATAAACGGCGCAACTCATTTTTCGATTCCTCAAGACGTAGCATGATCGCTCGATGGTGCGACCGAAGAACGCTCGATGTTGCGGCAAGCGTTTCCTTGGTTTGCTCCAGACCGGCGAAGATCTGACCGAAAGTCGTCGGACTATGTCCAAATCTCTATAGATTACGGCTGGTCATATAAATCACGAGCGGCTCGCTAGCTGGTTGAATGTTATCTCGCGCTTCCGGTTCGACGCACCGACGCGACGTTCCGCGCGCGCACCGCCGTAGTATATTCCTCGTGGCTCGTGGGGTGGTTTCGTTTTATACAAGGACCCGGCACAAAGCATATGCTGCCCGCTGTCCACTCCATTTACCTCGCTACATCATCTCTCTCGTTACCCGTCGGCCCCGGGGAAGATAACTGCTGCGAAAGGGATCGACGGATAGGGACGATCCGGTTCCGTCTCGAATCGTTACGCGAAAACGTCGAATCGTCTTTGGTCATCGGGGACACCGTCGTTCTCAGAAAACGCAGTCGTTTAATCAGTGGTTCCTGTATTTGAGTACTCTCTGCATGTATTAAGAGTCAAGAAATACATGTATAAAAAACTAGGAATTCAAAAGGTTCCAAACATAACCGTTTCGAACCGTTGTAAAGGGTATCCCAACATTCACGCAAGATTTGAAGTTCGCCCCATTTGTGCGGTAAAGTGTTGCTAACGGAAGAAAAGACAGCGCGACAGTCTGATAGTTCAGGCTTATTAAAAATGAAGCGCTACGCAAAAGAATATTTTGAAAATAACGAAGGTTCGACAGCTACAGTTCTAACAAATTTATTTTCAGCGATGAGGCTCATTTTCATCTTGATGGCATCTTTAAACATCAAAATTGTCAAATTTGGGACTGAGAAAATCCACGAGTGATCGTTGAAACACAAATACATCTGCAACGTGTAACTGTTAGGTTACACGGTTTTTAAGCTAGAGGCATCATCGGATCATGCTCGCTATCGCGACACGATAATCCAGTTTTCGTTGCCTAAATTGCAAGATATATATGTGGACGTCATGTGGTTTCAACAAGACGGTGACACATACTTTTTCCCGATCGTATAATTTCCCGTTTTGGTGCTCAGAATTGGCCACCCAAATGGTACGATTTAACGCCGTTGGACTTTTTTCTTTAGAGTTTTTTGAAGTCTAATGTTTACGCCAACAAACCCACGATCAGCCACGCCTAGAAGGAGAAAATTGCTGTATCAACGAAATTTAGCCATGCAAAACGGTTTTTATGCAAGATGTTATGCGATTTATGCAAAACCGTCATGACACATTTCGACAAAAGAATGCCTACGTGCCAGGAAAGTCGTGGAGGCCTTACTCGATATGTTGTTCCAGACACATAACCCTATATTGTACACTTTATGAATCAACATGAAATTCACGATTTTCAATTAAGAACTTACGGTTTCTATCAAAATTACTTCTTGTGTAAATTTTGGGATACCCTTTATTATATCGGTTCTGAGCTTGTGTCAAATATGAAGAAACCATGTAAGGGGTCGGAATCGTTTTTAAGTTCGAACGGATAGAGCATACTTTAGTGATACTGGGTCCATATTTAAATAAAGTCAGCATGTGGTAAAACAAAATGCTATCCAAAGCATTTAGCTGCCAAAGCGCTTTAAAATTTTTTTTATTGACGCCTTTTTGATACTATGAGATCGCTGTCTCTGTTGGAACAATTAAATGAACCGATTATTTTGAAAGTGGCCTAAGTTCATTTAAAAAAAATTCAAGCTTGCTATTTTAATATTTACATTTCCATGTTATCTTTTCATTTAAAGAAAAATTGTAAATAATATATTTAAAATTAGCTGGTTAATAGAATGATATATATTATTATTTTGAAAGTAGCTCAAGTCCTACTTTGAGAGTTACAAACGGATATAGTGTATATTGTGCAGTAAAATTTTATGAAATAAGAACTTTGTGTTGTATTATTAATGTAGATTGTTACTCGATTAATGCAGATAATGATTTTTTAAATAACAATAACTCCATTAAATATATAATTTTAACATAATATATGAACGTAAACAAGCAAGTAAGAAAGATTACCAATGCGACGCAAATTGATTATGCTAACCCTACTGTGTATTCGCAATCTACTTTTCTTGAGTTTCCTGATAATTTTACCCCCTAAAAAACCTTAAGAAAGTGACAAAAAAAAATCGCCAAACACATGCAGAATTCAGTCTAAGAAAGGAGTGAAATCATAAATCGACACCAATACAGCAGATGTTTTCGTTTAAATAAATCGTTACAAATAGCAAACATTAAAAATGGCGTTAAGAAAAAAACAATTTATCATTGGTTCCTAAAGAATATTACAAAGTCATAAGAAAGTCTCATAAGAAACAATAAATTCATTCTAAGTGAAATGAAACGAGAGGATTTCATTTCAAGTAAGCCTCTATAGAACGCGATTTTTAGAAGATTAAGAAATTTAAAAATATGTTGGATGCGATTTTTCAAAAGTGAACTATATCAAATGTTCTATAAGACATCAGTCAATGATTATGCGCTATTCAAAAGGCTGATTTTACAACCGCGTCGGGGAAAAACAAGAAACATTAATAATATTGGGACCACACCAATATACGAAAAAACAAGGCCAATCGCAACGCTAAAATACAACGATTTCATGGATCTATTATACTATATGTATACCATCTGTACACAATAATTATTTTACATTTCTCCCATATACGAAAATTTGAGAAGAATGAATAATTGGTTGCAAAATATTATTAATTTTAATGTGACGTTTTTTTTTATAGCGAATAGAAGTTGAATATTTTTTAATTTTATAACATAAACTGGTATATATTTCTTTTTGTTTCAAGGGAAATTTATTTTTCCCATAGACCTGTATCTTTTTAAAAATTAGAAAAGTTATTTTATTAATTTTGAAAGTGGCTTAAGTCCGTTTATAGCCATAAAAAGCATATCATTTTTTACACTCATTATATACACTCTTGTAAATGCAAAACCATTACACTATCATTTTATTAGTTACCAATATTTTCAAATTTATTGAAATACAAACCCTTAAATATCTCGATTTTAACATAAGTGAACTTGGGTCACTTTCACAATAAACGACTCAAATACTGAAGACACTAGAAACTCGTCTGTCGTTCTGAAGTAGGTGTTGCCGCTTCATCCACAACCCCACAAAGTTTCTTGCGATTATCTTGCAAATTAAAGCCGTGCGACGGCTATATTTACACGCCAAGGTCAATGTGAATGGTGTTGGATCGTTAAACGTAATATTCATCATCAAAGACAGTAGTCAAATATTAATTGCTAGGGCAAGATTCGAAAATTTTAAAAATTCTGAGGCATCTGTTAAAGGGTTTTTATGGTCTAGAGAAAAATAAAATAGAATATAAATTAAGGAATGTAAGGGATGAGCGGAAAAGAGATAGAAGGGACGGGGTAGAATAAGTTGTACATATGTATAGAATGGAAGGGCGAGTGTCGGTTAAGCATTTTGAAATTATAAACCAAATCTATTATTTGACTTTAAAACTGTAATTAACAATAAATATGTTTATATATGCAGATACTTTGTATTTTATAAAATTTAAACATGCTATCATTTTATAAAGAACTTCAGCCCAATTACCACACTTTTAGTTAGTAAAAGTTTTTACGCGATTTTTAAAACTGGAGGTATGGCTACAATTATAAGTGGATATCGTGACAGATACAAAAGTTTAATACCGTGGTTGAAAGAAAACTAGTAAGTGATAGTAGGTGATAGTTTAGCATTAATATTAATCAGAGGTGTAAATGTAAGCAAAAACAAGCTTAATTATTATAACCGGCAACAGATCGCAAATATAACTTTAGCGATATTTCTATAACCTTTATGTACACTTTAATGCCGAAAAGAGAACAGTGATTCAAACTTTCCAACGCCTTCTAACTAAACTGTTTTTAAAACTTATGTCTAACATTAAAGAATAGAAATGATTTATTTGTAATCGTATATAGCTTGAGTGGTTGGTAGCAACCGTGATAATTCAACGACATAATTTAGATACGACGACTGATTAATGTTTCCACGACGCGCAAAAATGTCACGAGCACAAATGTCCATCAACGAATCGTTGCGTCGACGACGTAACACAATCTGATCGATCTGGTTGCCGAGCGATAATTGTTGATCGGAAGAAAGAAAGTATTGCTGATAAACATGTTCGCAGGTATACGTTCCACCACGTATACTATCTTTTATATTATACGTGTGGGTCTATCATGAACGATGCCCTGCCAATTCAACAAACTGTGATTCCTTTTCATTTAATTAAGTTCTAAACTAAAATATACATATCAAAATAGACATTTAGTAGACACTACACCTTTATTATATTCTACGGACAATTAAATTCACTTGCTGTTATTGAAGTCTTCGACAGAGATCGAGATGTACTCCCCATCGAGGTTGGATGGGACGCCCTCAGGAAATCTAAACCGGTAACAAGATGGCTGCTCGGAAACGGAAACCGGAAGCTTGTCACTCAAGCTACACTGGCTTCCGGCGTGTCCCGAAAAAGGGAAACGTTATGGAACGGTCGAGGAGAGAAATAAAAAGGAACGAAGGGCTGTAAAAGGGAGTACACAGTCTGCAGCTTATTGTTTGATCGTATTAAGAGCAAACCTATACATTTTTGGTATTCACTTAACCATTACTTAAAACATATCGTAATTAATACGATTCTCTGACATACATTCCATGATTATCGAATATAGTATCTATTAGCAAGTTATTATTTTTCATTAGAGTATACTCTATACCTACTACGAAATTATTATGATATTGAAAAACACTTTGTGCGGGTATTCAGTTTTTAGTAACTACTGTAAAAAGAATGGAAAAAGAACCTCTTGTTTATGAATGAACTTTTGTTTTTAAAATGATTAATTATTGTTTAATGGCTACATTTTTAACGATATGTATCTTACTTGTTCGATTGCAATATTAATTATAGTTCCCAGGGAGAAAAAACAAGACATTATATTGTTTAAGATTCAATTTTATTAAATATGTATTTGATATATTAGACTACTATGTATTATACACAATGTACATATATACAACCTACCTAGTTAAAGGCGATAAACCGGGATCTCTTCTACCAACCGTTCAAGCGTCACATCCATGATTTACCATCTATACAATATATTATAGTTCCAACAAATTTCCAACTAATACAGAAACGCGTTTGGTATTAAACAATTATTCGCTTCGTGAAGAACTTAGACGTAAAACTGGCCATTTCCTACACATGTTACAAGAGTCCTCGAACTCAGATTCATTCCTTCTAATAAATAACAAACGGTCGATAACATTGTGGGTAGCTACCTTCGGATGTTCTTCGATGGTTTCGCTCATCAACACGTTATCGTTAAAATGAAATTTACGTTGAAATTACAGTGAATATTATCGGATTAAAATTTCAAACGCTGCGAATTCCATCGAAGAGTTTGGATTTCTAATCAACGTCCAACATTATTTTCCGTGAAATGATTTCTCGCTACGTTTAAAGAGAAATTGTTTTTTTAACCATTTTATTTTGAAATCGTGATTAGATTGATAGAAAGCGAGGTGTTCGAGTTACATAAGCGACGTAGGTACAATTATCACGATTCTC
>CM052099.1:1771792-1801732 GCA_028453745.1 Agapostemon virescens
CACACACACACACTTTTAATCTCAAGGAAACACTTCACTATTTCTTTTCTTTCGTAATTCACCGTGGTGACGAATTATAATTTGAAAAATGATGAGCATGCGCGGATGTGACATCCTGACACATACACTACATCAACTAATATTCCCGCTACGGGCGACCATTTTGTACGAAGAAAGACCACGACGAACGAAATAGGTTCGAACTTTTGAACGGTGAATTATTTATTTGATTCTACGTATCTCGTTTTACTTATCTATTTATTTGCGCTAGATCATCACGTCCTCGCGACTCGTTGCGAACATCCGGCGAATACTTTCGCTACAATCGCGAGTTATCTTTGGTTTCGCGCGAATCCGCGCCATTTTCACCTAACGTCGTAATCCACCATCTTGTAGTCATCCTCTAATCACAATTCCTCACCCGCGAACATCCAATTTCGCGCTTATCGTTGTTCCGTTCGAGAGCGCGCACCTGGACGATAGCTCACCGACGAGCGACAATCAAAGCTTCAGATTGACGGTTGTTTTTTTTTTCGATTCGTCGTTTAGAATTCCATTGATTTAAGTTGCCTACACACGATAATACGACAATACGGACAGCGATAAGTTATCCTACCGAGAATAGCGAGAAACGACACACTAGCATTTGTTCGTATGCACCGAGCAACTTCACTGGCGTTTATGTGTACGGAGGTAGAGTTATCTACACAATTTTTAATTTTAATATTATTCAGAGCCAGATAACTTTTTCTTTGTTTTGAGAAAATCAGTCTCGTAACTGTTCACCGTTTACTTGACACCAATCGAACAACTTCACATACAAAATTCACTTGCTGAGTCGATCACAAATTTTCTTCTTGAGATTTATCAGTAACTTTCTTTTTTTTCTTTCCCAGGTAAATCCGTGTACCAGATTTTTCAAAAGCTTTCCGTGAATTTCGTCCCGAGTCCAACTTCCTCTTCTTTCAGATATTCTAGGATCATCGATGATACCTAGCCCTACTAAATCACAATTATTCTTAAACAGTCGATGACCGGATCGCAAACTATACGTCGAAATGAACGAAATACAGTCGTACAAGTCTCCTAATCGATATCGATATCGTATGCGCCAAGAAGCTTCCGATCACCAGCCCGTGACCTCTTATCTACGGTTTTCTAGGCAATCTAGATGTTCCAATGTCAACGATAAACCATGCACAAAGAGGTTCACATAAGTTCGACAACTCGCATTTACCACCAGTAAGGTTTTTGCATGTAGGGCGGCATTGGTACTTGGCCAGTGGCAGGATACGCGGCTGGTTCCATCAGCTTCGACTGGCAGGGCTTTCCGTCCTTGATTAGCAAGGGTACTGCGACTCTTCTAGGAGAGCATCCGCTTCCGCCAGCTTCTACCCTCTCGGTGGCCGCCCTCTTCGTCTTGTACCTGTGATTTTGGAACCAGATCTTCACCTGGGTCGGTGTCAGTCGGATTATCGATGCCAAATGCTCCCTTTCCGGGGCACTTAAGTATCTCTGCTGACGGAAACGTCTTTCCAACTCAAATGTCTGTGCTTTGGAGAACAACACCCGTCGTTTTCGCTTCTTGTGTTCGGTCTCGTGCGGTTGAGTCTCGTTGTTCTGCTGTTCGTCCTCGAAGTCCACGGACTCTTCCTCTTTACACTCGTGATTCGTCTCTTGTTTCGGGGCAAACGACAGGTCCGAGATCGTGGGGCTGGTAGAGTCTGGCTGCTGGAGCACTGGAATGGTTGAAACACCTGGATTATTCGCGGATTTCACGATTTTCATTGACGGAAATACGTTCTAGTCGATGATAATTAATGTCCTAACGCTTGTCAGTTGAAGTATGGACGTTCTCGATGATAAATGAGCTAATAAGACTAAAGCAATCGATACTTTGGTCTGCATCTGCCTGTAATCAGCGCTAAGAGTCGAAAGGCAGTTCAAAATGCAGCTGCAGTTCGCTCGAGTCATTTTTTAATGACGTCACCGGTCCCGGAACATTTCAAGACTCTCTAAAGTTATTCGATTGCAGTATGGATTTTACGAATGTCTCTGTTTATCCTACATCCTCGTTAAAACTGTTACATATTTTCAGTGAAATAAAAAAAAATCATTTTCTCAAATATCGTATATTCTACCAGTACAATCTTTAATAAAGTAGTTTCTGGGAAGAAATTCATTTTATATTTATCCTAAATACAACGAATCAAAGCGTACTGTGATACGTAACGCGGAAACATCGAGCACAGGACACAAAGCCTTGCACAAGCACTATTACAACGCAAAGTATCCTGACCACAGCGTTGCATAAACGTAATCGCAACGGAAAAATCTCTTCCATAATGTCGCACAAGCGTTATTGCAACGCAAGAGATATCTCATCTATAGTATTGTATCGCGAGGTACAGCGTCCATGGTAGCAAGCGAGATAATTTTTCACGGGCCTATAATTTTGTGTAGATCGAAAAGAGAAAGTACAGAACAGTCGAAATAAATCTGGAATTTTGTCGAACAGTCTCATAAATGAAACGTAGGTAACTGTAATTTGCAGCCCTCTTGCCCCACATGAAGAGCACGGTCGTGGCAAAAGTACATAAATGCAAAACATCACGAACGAAAGAAATAATGAACAAATGTGAAGAAATAATGGACAATGTGGAGGTCAAGCTAGCCTACAGCGAAGTTTGTCACAGTGTCTACAAGATATTTGTGTCTTGACCGTCATGGGAGAATTCTAGATCTTCGCCGATCCAAACTCGTAGAATTCTCCCATAACAGCAAAGGCATAACAATTTTATACATCCTACACATAGTGCAAAACATCACGTATCAAAGAAACTGTAAAGACCAACGTCGCTGTGGTGACGACAATCTATTATCCAGGAGAAAGTCAAGCCAGCCTTCAGTAGGATTAGGTGATGCAAGTTTAGACAAGTGGAGACAACAATTAGTAATTCCATACTTTACACCATTCACTCTTTCGTACAAACCATTGAATGAATATTTATTGACATTTTTCTAAAATTTTAATTGCCTTTCTTTATCCAATAATTTCTTCGGATTTATCTCGACGACACCGTAAACGGTACAGCGACGCGGATTATTATGCTGTGCTTAATCCACCAATATTTTGATTAGCCCCTTACTAAAGTGGCAAATACCACGATGGCCATAGTAGACACGCTAATTTAATGTACAACGACGAGTTCCCTGCGTTAGCGAGCACACAATGACGCTTTTGTGAACGTTCCACGAGGCCGGTTTGGGAGGGTGTGAAGTAATATAAAGCCTGTTTGATACTACCCCCGTCTAGCGACCCCATGGGATCAACACTGTATCATTTTCATGGGAGATTAGGCTTCGACTCACAGTCGTGATTTCAATTAGACATCGCGGTGATTTCAACGTTTCTAGGAGAAGCTGCTCGACTATTTATCGCAATCCTACTTCGGTTTCTGTTGCTCTGATTGTTACTTACAACGTTGCGATATACTCAGAAATTACAATAAGCTAAAGAGATTTTGGAATTATAACTTTAATATTAACAAATACAAGATTTTGTGTAAAACGATTGACTGTAATCTTCTCATGATATTTGTGTTAACTTGAGTTTTTACTTATCTCATTTTTTAACGAAATTGTGTATCCTTCACAATTTGATATACAACAAGCAATAATTGTATTCGTACTCTCAACACATTTTTTAATTTCTCCTGATCCGTCATTAATAATTGTGTTCTAGAGCTTATAGGATGATCCGTACAGTGAACAAACTTTGCAATAATATGCTACACATCTGTTGAAGTTAATATTCGTAAATCGTTGTTCAATTTCCTCAGTGCTATTTTTTTAAAAATACTTTGTCACCATGAAAACCTTATAACGCAGAACACAATTCCAATGATATTTGATGGTTATGATTTGCGTTAAACGTCTAGCGAAGGATTTAATTAAAACTGAACCAAATAACCAATAAACGAACATCGATTTCTAACGAATCAACAGAGGTATCTATGACTCCAATCAACGATAATCTAAAAATAAAATATTTCAGAAGAAAAAAGGAAACTTTGCTGACTTTAAATGATTTACGAAATTTTATTTGTTTTGATCGTTGAATAAAAAATAATTTTGTCTTAATAGAGTTTAAATGTATGAAAAAAGAATTGTATTTATTAGAAACCATGCGATACCTCATAGTCGTAGAGCAGATTAAATGTTCTATTTATTAAAATTAACAAGCACTGTCAATGCCAATTCTATTTATCCCTAGATAACGTGTATAGAAAACCAAATATATATACTTTTTTAATATATTCTTGTTATTTTGTATAACAATTGATAGAATAAACGAAATTTCAAATGTTAGGTAGTTACGTATGAAATGTTCAATTCGTAACAGCAATATTAAACAAACATAACTTTTGTCTAAGTAAAACTCATTGGTTAAGTAAACGCTATTGTAATCGTCGTATTTCGTCAACAAATTACAAATTTATTCAATTATACTACGGTAGGAATTTAATTTTTAACGACTCAATAATTTGCTACTGCATTTTGATTAAATAAGACATAACGTCGTTGTCGACATGTTTGTTTTCTTGCTCGCATAAAACTAACACTGTCGAATCAAACTTTATTTAAAAGTACAGTTGAACATAAACGCAAAAACTGAATATGGACTAAAAATACAAGCTTTACACCTTTAAATGGTAAATAATAAAAATTTAAATTTCTAATCATTTATTCTATTATTTCTAATAATTAACAATAAGACTATCAGGAACTTGCGTACATTGATTTCTACAAGGTCTCTTCAATTATATTTATTCGCTTGACGTGTCACCCTATATGAGATATAGATCACGGTCTCGACTTTCTCGTAGAAATTGTGAAAAGTATTCCTTTGAACGAATCGTACACACGAAAAGATCAATTACGACATCCCTCGTGAAGGATCTACGAAAATCGGAACGAATTTTCTACCTGTGCGATCCACGGGCACCCTTTTCACGCGCGCGTATAGGGTGTGAGAGTTCGATCCTTGATTTTTCGGTTCTATGCGGTACACATAACCACGGAACATAACCATAAAAAGAAAACAGTAGGAAAGGAAAGGAAAGAGAGAAATGAAAAGAGAAGATAAGAAAGAAACCGTGAAAAGAGCTGATAGGCTGCTGGAGGATTTTTTGGGCGTGACGATTCCGATTCATCGGAAGCCTACAGGGACGAACACGCATCTGTCCTCGAAAGGACATCTGTCCCCGTGCGCGGGCCAATCGGTGCACAGGAGCCACAAGGACCTTTTATACGACCATTAGATCCTGCTTAGCTGGCGCGGACCAATTGTAGGGTGTTAAATAAATAAGGGTTGCGGGATGTGCCCCTTCTTTCAACGGATACATGCGAATCACAAGCTTGTACCGCGACGAGAGGACATTTCGGATCGAAAAAGAAGTTTACGGTGGAATTCGCGCAACTAAGATGATACCAATGCAAAAGAAATTTTTAACACTGAATCTACTTACCTAATATAGATTATTTACGTTAGAATTGTTGAAATTATAAAGACGTTGTGGTAAAACCTAGTCGAATGAATTTCTCAAAGCAAACATATATAGTACTAGAAACGAAAAGGACTTTAGACGTACTCAATATAGTCATTTTCATACAGCAACATGTGCCAGATGCATTTTATGCTCGGTAGGTCTAGTGTTAAGTTTGTGCATTTGATTTTGTAAATAATGCTCTAATTCGGATGTATATCCTAACTGTGCATGTGACGCAGTAAATAAATAGATCTTGCAACGAATGGTTAAATGAAACTCTATAGTGATTATACTTAATATGTTCATACTATTATAGTTTGACCGCAAACACCACGTTTGGTTTTACTGTTAGAGTGGTTAGAGCAATGTCATTGTTAATGTTTCAAGGCAAGACAGAAGTACACAGCGGTGATTATAATGAAAAATTGTATGATAATTATAATAATAACGAACGTATTCGGTAAACGGACGGCGCCAGGTGTTAAATCAACCAAACTTCTTACTTTTCCAATTTTTTTAAACATTATCAATTTCTCAAATTTGCTTCGCCGTTCAAACGCATAAATTACCGAAAATCGTAAGAACAGAGTGTACAAAATAAAATAATACCAATCTCCTGACCAATTCAAGATACATATAAATCCAGAAGCAAATATTTTCTGCGCACAGACTGCTTTATGTCGCCATTACAAACATGATTTTATCCCACTCTCCCTCAAGTAAAATTTAGTTTTCCATGTCACGTAAGATCTTCCCGGAGAAGCTCACTGTTCGCGAAGTATGAAAACATGTGCAAAAATTTACATTGAACAGCGAATGTTACCTTCGATGTCTCTCCATTTCAGAGATGTAAATATTTTATCCCACTCCCGCTTAAGTAAAATTTAGTTTTCCACGTAACGTAGCATCTTCCCGGAGAAGCTCGCTATTCGCGAAGTATGAAAACATGTGGAAAAATTTACATTGAACATCGGACCTTTACCTTTAACGCTAAACCTACCAGAGCCGGTCAAATGACCGTTTTCAAATTCTTTCCTTTACGATTATCGAAGTTATAAAATTACTTTCATAGTTATCGATTCGATAAATTTGTATATTCGATTATATATTGTAATAAAACCCGTATGAAATCTACATAAATTACATCTTGTCATTTTTATCAAACAATACACGTTAACCTATTTAAATGCTCGCTAGGTATAGTAGGCTAATGTCTCTCCATTACGGAACATTAAATGTTTTCATTCCGATCCTTTATAGTCATCTTTAAATTTCCATTCAATATGGTAAAGATCTTGCTAAAGACATTCATTGTTCGCAAAATTTGAGAACAACGATCGCTGCTGAGGCTTCTTCGTTTTCTGACAACATTAAATATTATGTGGAGCTGCTAACATAAAGTTCCCTCAACCGTGGGTTAAACGTATTCGTGAAAATGGCGTGACTGTTAATTTGTTGATTAACTCACCGTTCACTTCTTCTAAAGGTTGAGGCAACGTAGTGGGTAACGTTGGTCCAGCCGGCCATCCGAGCAGACCAGGTGGCGGCGGAGGTAGCGTTCCTCTGTTCAAATTCGCATACAACGCGGGTTGCAACATGGCCGTCGTGTGCTCGAAGAATTGCTGATAGGCCGACGGTACATCGTTCGCGTTGGGCAGAACGGTGGTGCTACCTGTAACGGAAGATGTCGAAAAGAATTTAAGGAAATGTATCATTCGAAGAAACTTCAATCGATAAAACAAACAATTTGCGAGACTCGAGAATATTGGAAGGATTCCTAGGTCGACGAACTCTGACTCGAATAAGTCATCTATAAAGAATTATTTAAAGTCAATCTCGTTTACCTTGGACTTCCGTTTCCTCCTGAGACGGCTTGGAGTCGAGCTGAAGGATGTCATGGATATGGAAACTCGTTCGGGGCATTTTTATGCTCTCCAATATTCTACAACAGAAAGTTAATAATCAGGTTAGAGAATGTTGGATAAACTATAGCTAGCAAACTAACATTTATCGAGCAATCTACCAAACGACTACCGAACGCTTCAAAAAGAATTAAACAGTTGTGAAAATGAATGTCGTAGTGTCATCGTCGGGAATACATAATTTTTTCAGTTAAAAAATTAATCTCTTGGGGATATTTTCATTTCTCATGTGTCGTCGAAATCAAACATTGGTCGCTTATCGTTCACGCGTACGTTAATTCGTCCTACGACGAACAATTCGGCTAACGGATAGCGTCTCGCCAACTATACAAACGATACCGTAAAACCTATTCGATCATCGGTGAAATCTATATAAGATAGATTAAGATAGATTTAGATAGATAGATTCATGCAGCAAAAATAGAATTGAATTATAAGAAAGTGTGGTTCTAAATGTCGAGTGATTCTATCGTGTGCAAATGCTATTCCGTATGCGAGGAAGCGGTTCAATCGAAATGAAAACGAAAGGAAAATGAAAGCCGAAGCTGGTTGTTATTGTCGCGTGCGGACCTAAAAGTGAGGTCCTAGAGGGAAGATACCGCGAGTCGAGAAGTCGCGCACAAAGGTCCGCTTCCGAACAAATCAATCCAATTTCCAAAGTTGCCCCGTCGCTTGGCGGAGATCGGCACGGCGAGCGTCAAGAAGCTAACCGGCCCGTTAAGACCCGATTAGACGCGTCTTTTCCGTCGAGGGACTAGCCGGTCCGCCGATACCTGCAGTTTTCCTGCTAAACAACCTGTCCCCAACACAGAAGCAAACTCCTGGCATCCCAGTTTAAGCCAAACGACCTATTATCGCGGCACGTTCGGCCACGTTCCTGCGTTTCAATGAATGCGCCCCCGTCTGTCTCAGAATCTTTCCAAATCGAACCCGAACGACCACGATGTTTCCTCGATACGTTGGCTGTTGAAATTTTCTGTGCCGGGATGGTATCGTGACTAGACCGCGGAACTTTATTATCCCTGTTGTAACTTTCTCCCGGTCGACGAAGAAAAGTACTTTTTCAACTTTTTAGGACGATTTAATGAAAGAACTTTCTTGGAGTACGAAAAATTTTAATGAAACAACTTCTCCAAAATTATCTAATTTGGTCCCTGTGGAACGGAACACCTGGCAAACTTGTGATAGAAATGTTGAACGAAAGCCTGATGCGGATATACGTTGTACGTCGGTGTGCAACCCAAAGCGAGGTCTAAAAGAGAGCGAACGCTGAGAATTTCGTACCAAGACCAACTTTCATGTACGCTCGTGAAAACTGAAAACTCTGACGACATTTTCATTTCGTTTCCGATATAACATTTTCGAATGTGAAATTTTTACTCTGCAAATTCTATCTATTATTAAATAACGATATCGATCAAACGTCCGTATATCTTCGTATCGTTGAACGATATTACGCAAACCTTGTCGAGCAATTGAATAATAAAAGCATTCAGATAAGAAGACCTATCGTACAGTTTGTTCGTTTTTTATTTTTGAAAAAAGCAAGACATTCGAAGAAATACCAATCGACGGGCTAACAACGCGCGTACAGAATTTTTAACAATACAGATACCAAATTGACCAGAAACACGTCGCGATAAGCACGGGCACACTTTGCCGAAGCCATGTGCAACAATTCGAGGAGCTATCAAAATCTTCGAATTTATCATGCAAACGTTTCCGAAACTCCTTAACGAATTTTCGGTTCCCGAATAATAGCATGAAAAATGTTCGTTACATGGATACCATCTCCTTGGAAAGTGCAATTTAATGTTTACCAACCGAAAAGGAAAATAACATTAGGATGTGTTAAAAGTCTCATTTCCAATGGTCTGTATCAAAAACGTCATCGGTGAGAAAAATCGTGTTATAAAGAGAGATAAAATCTTCGATAAGGCTCGATTCAGATATGGCCTTATTGTTGTTCTCCTATAATTGTGCTCGACGTCTCTGGGTTATTATCACGCTATAATATCAAGGCCGCGAAAAACTACACAAATCCGATTAATAGAACAAAAGAAGACTAGCAACGATACGGTACCTACGTACAACGATAACAAAGAAGTAAAGTGTTCAAGTGCAAGCATACTTTTAAAAGTACGAGCGAGGGTGCTAAATCGAAGTGTTTTTAATCGCTAAACAAAATAAAATAATTTCGTAAAACAGTCGGTCTTCGTCGTAGTTCTAAATATAATATACTAATTTTTTTCGAGTGCACGGCTGCAAGAGAGTATACACCAATTGAAACGCATGCGAGGATGTAGTCCGCGTTCGGGGTTGGTCAATAAACGTCTACGCGAGGGTGGAAAAAGCTTGGTGTACACGTGGTGTACTCGGTTTTGTTATTTCGTTTACCTATTATTGAAAGCAAGGTGGCTGTACCAGACGTGATTCAAGAGACTGGTCGGATAGGATAGCAGCGACCAGGGCAGAATCTTATTCTTGTCCGCCATTTTGAAAGGGTTTCGGAGATGTGTTTAGTGGCGTCAGTACATGTTTAGCGAATGTCCTCAATGCTTCACTCGTTTTCACACGAACTTTACTCTCTTTCTCTGTTTGTTTGTTTGTTATTTTTTTTTTTCGGTTTCCTATATAGAGTTATCGTTTTTTGTTTTCTCTCTATATCTCTCTCGTACCTTCTTTACCAATTCACTCGTCCACTTTTCGCCCCCTTTCTACTTCCGCCTCTGTCCTCACTATCACTCGGTACAGTTCACAGTTCACTCGGTTTCACATCGTGCGCATCAACTGGTCCTGTCGAATTCATCGTCCAGGCACAACGCGCGAACACGTGAAACGTTACCGTTTCTCGTTGAACCGACACTTCGACGATCGCGCGGTGCACGCTCGAGGCTTCGATTGATCGTAAACTTTGCTTCGATTTTTTCTTGGTGTTTAATCCTGAGGAAGAAGAAAGTCGAGGAACGGTCGACGGCCACCGAGAAGTCCTTCTCCCAGCGGCTGAAGGGCTCTCCTTGTAGTTTTCGAGTGTCCTCGACGAGCACTTGACGGCTAGTGTTCCCTACCTCCGCGCTGTTTCGGCCGTCAAGCACCCTCGAATCCGAGGGCGGATCTTCGTCAGGGGCGGAGATTCCGAGCTCACCCCGCATGGCCAGAGCCGCGCGACAGTCCACCCCTCTACGACCCGCAACCTGGCACTCCTCGACGAGAATTTCTCCACGGGCAATTTCCAGCTCCAACTACGACGTCAGTCGATGATCCTTTCGGACGTCGTAGACGGAAATCAATTCCTATTCTAACTGCAAGCGACTTCCACTGCATCGGGGCTCGAGTCGCGTCGAGACTATACTCGACTCTGTTCTAACGCTTTTTGCGTATCTTCTAAATTCGAACCAAACTTTCCACGTTTTCCGCGACGCATTCATTCATTTTTAACCCTTTACCTTTTCACTCAATACCCCGTCAAACCTCCTCTGTCAAAACACGTCCGACAAACTGGTGTACTAATTTTCAAAAATTCGATCCGGTGGGATGTCCCATAAATAATTCGGCTTATTTCGTTTTCTTTTTTCTTTTTTTAAGACAAAGTGCGAAACAACAACCATTAATGTTCCGTGTTTACACTTTTGTCACTTTCTTGAGTCCACGGCACCATAAAAACTGCTTAACCCCTTGCGCTATTATATTGAGTCAGACTCGCAGTGAGGATTTCGTGAAAGATCAAGCAAATTCGTATGTTATTCATTTGAACTGAACTGAAATGAAATGTTATTCTGTTGTCGTCGATGTGTAATCGTTCAAGATACGCAGGTATACGATACAAGTGAATATATTGTTTTGTTCTAGGAAATTCTGAATGACAAAGGAGTTTTAATTTCTGTGATCATATGTCATAGTACATAAATCGTAGTGCAAAGGGTTAATGGAAAACCATTCGTTTCTGGTTTTCTTAATTGTGTTCTACTTAGCTAGAAAGTCGATGACCTTTGCCCTTCCACTTTAATGCGACATTTTTGTCCGAGAAACTACAACTTCTTCTATTCCCATCGACCAGTAGCGAACTCGTTCGACTTCCATTACTTTTTAATCGTGATTAGTTCGTTGTATTTCACCTTTGAAAAATGCGAAACGAAATTGCATTGTTTACGAGATGTTGCGGTAATCGCGATCGCACAAAATTTATTGTGTCATGAAGATTCTTGTAACGATATCGTTGTAGGTTTTTGAATTCGGTGCGTCGACAACGCCAGGTTTTGCAAATTCGTATCTACTACAGCTTATGGTAACAAGAATGTATGGCGAACGTAGCTATAAAAGCAACTTTATGAAAACTCTCGTCATATTTAGAAAGCTCGAAGTATCGATCAGTCTGTTGCACACGGAATCTTGTCCGAAAGGGTGGAACTGATACGGTGTTTTTATAAAATGTTTCGTAAGTTCTAACAAAACAGAGTCACCCATTGCGGTCGTACGTGAACTCTATGTCGACAATTTGTACGCAATTCGACGTATGAAAATAAGAAACAGCATCACGAGAGCAATCTACTTGGATTCAAGAGTGCAACATAGCAGAACGCTGAATAGGAATTTATTGAAATGAGAAACGCTCGAGGAATATCGTGAATCGAAACGCAGTCCTTGCCCAGCTGAGACCAGAATCTACTGGCATCGTAACGGGGGTGAGTTTCCACGGGGTGGAGCATACGCCCGACCAATCCGGGACCGAGTACGTCGAGGATCCCAACGGAGAAGTATTTCGGGGGTTGATTTCAACCCTCCCCGCGGCTCGACCAATCGGGTCGCTCCATCGATCAGAGCTTTTTACACCGAGAGCATACTTTGCGTCGAGTGTTAATGCGAAAGAACATTAGCGGTGCTTTTACTGTGTCATTTCGATTGTTTCTTCGCCTCTTTCCTTGTCGATTTCAGGGGACACTCTCCCTCCGTGCCTCTACCTCTTGCAATCAAGATCTATTGATACTTGAAACTGGGTTAAAAGCATCCTAGGACGACGCTGCAATCGTTATATTTACTTCGCTCACCATAAATTTCAAACTATTAACTTCGTAATTGTATATCTCGTTCCGGTGACCCTCTATAATAATTACTGTACAGGTTCCATCGAAGACTGGGGTAGCAAGTAAGTATTTACTGGAGAACTTTTCTCTTGATTTCTTCGAACGAATCGTTAACCTTGTAGCCTGTTTAATTGTTATTGGCAACGTTTGCTCTTGTCAGACTTATACGAAGCTATGGCTATAAGTTTCCGGCATTCTTTCAATTCTGATTTCAACGACGATAAGATTTGAATACAAACTACATTTTGCTACGGAAACAGTAACGAATCTAATTCAATTTGTCTTCTGTTATCAGTTTTATCGTTGCTTCGATCGAATGCAGCGTGACATTCGCTTTGTGAAATCTACAAATGTTCACCCCATCTCATCGAATATGAATTTCAGACTTTTTTTCCACCCTCGATATCCTGTATTTATTCGGAGACAAGCATCATTTTCTGTTAAAAATTACTTGAACGTATATTTTTCACTCGTCCTAAAATTTTCCTTCCCGCAAGTTTCGTGAATCGATGATTTATCGTTTGTCAATCAATTTTATACATTTTAACTCCTTGCTGTACCATTTTCTTCGTAACCTCTTCGTCGCTAAAATGTTACAGAAGAGAAAAGACAATTTATATCTTTTATAACTGCTACATCTCCTCGAATGCTTAAATATTGATTACGAAAGAATAAAATTTGATTTCGTCTAAAAAAAAGGCATAATATTTCTATTTATTAGACTTTGTTTAAATTCTTCAACGGGAGTCTGACTGGTGATAATATGACAAGGGGTTAAGCGGAGAATACAATTTCAAACTTTCGACAAATGGATCATCTTTCGGTGCACTCGAGCACAATGGTCCCACAATTTGTATCAAATCGCGTGGAAAGCAGCCCGAATAAACACACGCGCGTGGAATAAATGTAGCTACGTGGTCAGTCTGTGGATCGCGGTTTCGAAGAGGAACAGGTAAGGGACACGGCTGACGATGGAGGGGATTTCCGGTTTATTCAAACCGGCCTTTGTCGGTTCGCGTTGCTCCCGACTACGAATGAAATAGTCAAGAGTACGGAAGAGGGCGGACCTTAACACCCTGACTTTTTCTCGTGACCCTTAGATTTATCACCCGTTGGAAAGTTTCTGACAAACCTTGAAGAACTTGACTTAACACCACCATTGCTAAGTGGTAATTTTATTTATAATGTGCTCTGCAAGGGTTGAAAACAGTTATGGTATTGATTTCGGTTCTTGAAATAGTATAAGGTATACTAAGTCTATTTTTTTTTTACATCAAGCTAGCTATTTTAATATTTACATTTTTACATTGACTTTTCATTTTGAAACAAATTGTAAATAATATATTTTAAATCATTAAGACTTTGTCAAACAAAAATTAGCTATTTTGAGAGTTGCAAACGGATATGGTGTATATTATGCAGTAAAATTTTACGAGATAAGAGTTTTATGTTTTATTAATAACGTAATATTGCTCGATTAACTCAGATAATGACTTTTTTTTTAAAATAAGACTAATTCCATTACATATATAATTTTAATACAACATGTCAACACAAACAAGCAAGTAAAAAATATTACCAATGCAATGTAAATTGATAATGGTAATCCTACTGTGCAGTCGCAATCTACATTTCTTGAGATTCCTGATCATTCTACCGTCTATAAAACCTTAAAAAGGTAAAAAAAGGGCACGTACATACAGAATTCATTATAAACCATAAGTAAGTTCCTTTTATCAGGGCATTCATTTTTACCTAAACGATAGACTTCAGAGTTGTAGAAATGGTGTTAAGAAAAAACAATTTATTCTTTGTCGCTAAGAAATATTTCGAAGTCATAAAAAAGTGTCGAAAAACAGGTTCATTCTAAATGAAATATAACCAAACGAGAGGATTTCATTTCAAGTAAGCCTCTGGAAAAGAAAAGTTAAACGTTAAATATTTGTTAATTTTATAACATAAAATCGTATATTTCTTTTTATATCAAGGGAAATTTATTTTTTCCATGGAGTTAAGCCTTCTCAAGAATTAGAAAAGTTATTTAATTAAATTTTAAATGTAGCTTAAGTCCATTTATAGCCATCAAAAACATATTATTTTTTAAATTTAGTAAAACGCAAACCCTTAAATATTTCGAGTTTAACATAAATAAATTTGGGCCACTTTGAAAATAAACGTCTCGTTTAACCTTTTGCGCTCCAATGGCTCCTCCGAGACGACACAAAATTGACTTACTATTTCTCAAAACAATTTGACTCAACACCACTGTCGTATGCGCATTTAATAAGTCGGTCAAAAGTGAAGAGTTACACGTACGAGTAATAATAATGAACTTTATATACATTCTATTATAGTCGCTAGGTCGAAAAATGTCTCTTAAAGTTAAACTCTTAAAAGTTTTTTAAAGACTTTATATTATACGTATGTACATCATGTGTATAGATAAAATCATAAGTTGGAAATATAACTGAATTATGTTACTCAACAATGTAGCATTAATCCTCCGATGACATAATCCGGATATATTTTCACCTAATTATTCAGTTTCTGGCGAATTGACACATTAAATGCCATCATGGTGGTCTGTTGCGTTTTTTAACAATGATTATCATTAAATCGACAGCATGACATATGAATTTATTAATACCGAAATTCACCAGATTGTACCAGATTATTCTATGAGGTTAGAACTTCATTATCCAGTAACTAACAAATTCTCTTTAATAACGCTGATCGTATCTAAAAGTTAAATACACGAAGTGTTAATTAATCTAAAAACGTGTTTGGCGGAAGTACCTTACCAAAAATACTCTTTAAAAAATTCACAGGTACCAAAATGGTTAGTCGACCGAAGGTTAAATGTGGAAGAAAGGACAAAATGTTCGAAATAAAAATTCTAAACTTTAAGAAATTTTTTTTGAGTTCCGTTCGTTGGTGATTAGAAATTAGGCGCGCTTTGGTATTGTTGACCCTCGGACTGCGGGCCATTCTTGTATAATCTTTTATAATCAATCACGTTCAGAACTATTTATCCCTCAATTTATCAATTTTTTAAAATATATTTTTAGTGGTACATATTGTAGACATATTAGTTTTACCGTTGAACATTAAAATTGTGTAATTTCCTAGATAACGATGTTGATGATGTGGGTCTAGACTCCGGCATCACAGGCGGAGGGATAAATAAAGAAACATGAAAATTTTGAACCGTAAAAAATTTTCTTTTAACCTCTCTTCGAAAGTGATTAGAAATTAGACGTGTTTTGGTATTATTAACGCTAGGTTTATGGAGCACTAGAAGCGACTATTTTATATTACTTTATAAAAATACCGAGAATTTATAGAGTTACTATTAAAGATAGATGTTTACAATCTCAATATTCGCAAATTGAGAATATGAAAGTGTAATTTCGACGCGTCCCATAAATTTAGTGTTAAATAAAAAGATATGAAAATTTTTTATTTGTAGACATTGTCCTTTTAGCTCGTTCGGAAGTGATCAAAAACTATATATACTGATAAATAAAGAAATAAGAAAGTAAGAAAGAAAGTAGAGAAATGGAAAATAGCGTGGGGCTTTCTCGAAGAGCGAGTGTGTCATGTTCGAGGAAAATAGGAAGAACGACGCAAGGCGAGTCAAAGCGTCCTCGTCTGTAGGTTGCAACGTTTTAACTCGGTTAGAATCGAATTCAACGAGACGCTCTCGTCGGTTTTCCTCCTTTCTTCGTTCCGCCTGGAAACTCCAAGCGTCGGGCGGCGGCGAAAAGCAAAAAGAACACGGAGAAGTTCGAGCTCCCGGGCAATCGAGCAACATTTGCCAGGATCCCACGACTGTTTGGCGATAGCTGTGCCAACTTGTTTCGAGCACGCAACCCAATTTGTCTACGTCTCATTGTTTTACTCCGCGATCGTTGCTTCGCGGTGCCTTCCTGCTGACTGGGCAATGTCGAGGGGATCGTGCCACCAACTATTACGGCCCTCCAATCATCGAGTGCTGCCCTCTCAAACCCTTTTCGGCTCGAAAATTCATTTCACCCCAAAGATATAATATTCGCTCTATTAAATTAATTTTTTGTCTGACTGGTCTGAAAAATTACCGATCACAAATGTCCCCGTGAACTTTTTTAACCTCTTCGGCACGATGCGCCATTATAGCGTAGCCTTCAGGGATGTCATCTTATATCACGATGCACCGCTGTAGTAGCTTGGGCACACTCGATTGTATTATTAATTATTAAAGTAAATGATTAAAGCTTAAGCATATGCATTGTATCATTACAAAAAATTATAATTTAGTTATCAAACACTTCGTTCCAAAATTATTATAGTTAAAGTATATGCATCGTATCTTTAAAAAAAAATTGTAATTTAGTTATCAAAGACTTCACATTGCGTACGTACAAATATAATAATTAAGAACAAATATAGTAAATGCAGAAATTAATGTTTACCGATTTTTAGGTGAAATGAAAGTATCATTTTAGAAAACAATAAAACAGTTGCAATAAACTATAAAAGTGCAACCGAAAGTATAGGCTTTGGGGAATAATCGGTAGGAATCAGATTTCACGTATTCGTAATGCAATTCAGGATAACTTAAAGTCTTCTCTTTGCAACTCGAGACATCGCAACGTCTTGGAATTCAGGAAAACTATAATACAAAATTAACTCGATTGACTTATGGCTAAGAAAACGACTGTTTGAACGTTAGTACACATGATCAATTTGCACCACATTGGTAATGTTTTTTCCTTCCTTGTTTGCGTTGATATATTATATTAAAATTATATATATGTAATGGAATTATTATCATTTAAAAAATCCATTATCTAAGTTAATCGAGCTATACTACATTAGTAATAAAACATAAAGCTCTTATCTCATAAAATTTGACTGCGTAATATACTCCATATCCGTTTGCAACTCTCACAATGGAACTTAAACCACTTTCAAAATAAAAATTTTCATCATTCTATTAACCAGCTAATTTTCGTTTTACAAAATCTTAGTGATTTAAAATATATTATTTACAATTTGTTTCGAAATTAAGAAAAGTTAACGTGGAAATGTAAATATTAAAATAGCTAGCTTGATTTGTTTTTTTAAATGGACTTAGGCCACTTTCAAAATGAACGGCTCATATATGGAATGATTGTGTGAACCAGTTTAAAGTGAAATGATTCTTATAAAAACGAGTATGCGTGTATCGAATGTACTGTGGTATGGTTTATAAATTGAGTGTTGTATGCTTGACAAGAATGGAAACAAAAGATTGAGAAGTTCGATTAACTCGGATAATGACTTTTTAGATAATAATAATAATAATAATTCCATGAAATATTGATGATTTTACCATAATATATCAACGCAAATAAGCAAGTGAGAAAGATTATCAATGGCGATACAAATTGATAATGCTAACCCAACTGTGCACTAGCAATCTACTTTTCTTGACCTTCCTGATTATTTTACCCCCTAAAGAATCTTAGAAAGGTAAAAAAGACATCGTTAAGTACATGCAGAACTCAGTTTATGAAAGAAGTGAAATCATAAATCGACACCAAGTACAGCACATGTTTTCGTTTCTCTAAATCGTTATAAATAGCAAACATTGAGAATGGCGTTGAGAAAAAAATTGAGACAATTAAATGAGAATAAATAAATTACATATTATTCATTTAATAATTACTATTATTTTAATAGGAACTGAATGGTGTGTTTAACTGTTTTAGATACACTTAAGCAGTGTGATACATTGGTATCCTATACGTATGTTCTTAATTTTAAAGAAACACAAGCCCTTAAATATCTCAATTTAGATATAAATGGACTTACACGGGAACATATTCAGATGCGAAAATCTGATTTTGATAAAACTTATGAGTGCTTGTAGTTCTTTGAAAAATATTTGACACGTGTTTTTTTATCGGCAACCATCCCCTTTAAAGGGGTTTAAACAGCCCTCAAAGTTGAGGTATTTTTTAGATATCTCGGAAACCAGAGGTCGAAAAAAATTTTTTTTTTAATTGTGTGTTTTTCAATGAGAAATGTAGTCGCACAAGAAAATTAAAAAAAAATTTTTTGTTGAAACAATAAAGCTATAAGCTCCCATAAGTTTCATCAAAATCGGATTTTCGCATCTGAATATGTTTCCTTGTTAGTCCATTTTCAAAATAAATGACTCAGTTATTAATAATCAATAACCAGCGACATTTACAAGTGACAACGCCGAATTTGGCATTGCTTATTTGAGGAATATTAGCATGACGAGAAGTGATGAGAATTCTGGTTTTGAATGCCTTCTGTGTCCCCGTTTTTTATGAGATAATTAACTTCGCATATCACCTGAAATATATCTCAACTTTTTTTTTATCGAATGTACGTAATTATTGTAAGGATTAAAGTGGTGAACATTTTATTTCAACATGTATAAATAATGTTACATATGGATCACTTTAGAGCTATTGAGCTATTTACAACTGAAGCATGTCGGAATACTATGCAAGTTACGACGATTTTTTGGACACTTCTGGAAATACGTCAGAAAAATGTTTAATGCAAAAGTTGATCGGTATTCAGTAGAAAAAAACGATGAATACATTTTTTTTTAGAAAAAATGATGGTCCCCTTACTTTCTGAAATCCAGTAACGCTACACTATGTCTTTAAGGGGGGAATTTCTTTTCTTGATAAGAAAAACAATTTTTTTTTTATATGGTTTGGTAGTTGAACTTTATAGGAATGTCTCTGCAAAATTTAAAGTTTAAATTCGTAAAATTTCCACAAATATAGATCTTCGAAGCACGGGTTACATATATTTAGCGGCGAATGATCGAGTGGCCGAGCGTTTTTTTCGAAACAACTTTCTTGTAACTGGTTAACTTGATTAAAAAAAAAGTATTGCACCGATCGACTCGAAATTTCAACTAAATGTTAATAAAGAGTTCTTTTATTGTTTAACCTAAAGGCAAGACGATAGATTGTATATATTTTTTTTAATTATTAAAATTCGGGAAATTGTTTTAGACGAATCGAACATTTGGATTTGAACGGTCACCGAGTCTGAAAAAATTCGTATAATATATTGAAAATATAATAAAAACATATATTCAAGTTTCAAATTAATTAATGTTATCTTTTTGTAAAAGAAAATCTAAAGTAGCGACATAGTTTACCTAAAACATCCTTTGCAATACAAGTAACTTTAGTTTGTAAATCAAGACATTTTGTTGCACAGTCTGAGTTATTAGTATAACTCGTACGTGCAACAATACAATTATTACCGATATCTTGAGTGCAAACATAGTGGTTAAAAATTTCTTTTGAATAATAATAAGATAATTTTTAAAGTTGTCTCGGAGAAGCTGTTGGAGTGCTAAGCGTTTAAATAGTTCTGGCCAGCTTCTCGAAGCAAACGCCTAATGCAATGTAACTAAATCTAATCATGTTCGAAGAAATCAAGACAATAAGTTAATCAAGTAGATCGACCGATCAAGTAACTCGACTACTAAAAATTTCAGCAACATTAGCTATAACGAGAAAACGATATCGTTTATATTTATAAGCATTTGTTTGTAATAGTTATTGACTCTTGACAGTTTCCATAAAGATTATTGATTAACGTATTGATTATTGTTGGGTATTGAACATTACCTGTCAATCGTTTTCAATATTCATTCGTTATAGAACATTATTCTTTTACGAATATCTTTTTAAATTAAATCGATACAATACGTGTATACGCGAAACTATCGCAATCCGTTTAGTTCATTGTAACAATGAAATGTATAAATAACAACTCGATAAAACGAGTGGATGAAATAGGGAAACCAAAACTTACTGCAGCAGCACTTGATATAAAATGAACGCAAACCGAATTATGAAGAAGCTACAAATAGCGTTTTCTTTTTATTTTTTCGACGAGTTCCTACCGTGGATTACTATTATGCCACCAGTCGTAAAATATGGCCACCTAGAAAAATTTGTCTGGAGAGGAAAACATCGTTGCCCAAGAATGACGTCTACAATTTATTGCACATTGTTGCGGTACAGAGGGTTTTATTGCTACCAGTGTTGGAGTCTAATTGCTCTACCAGGTGGCCAGGTGAGGGACTCATCCCCCGTCTCTCTTTTTCTCTCTCCCTCTCTCTCTCTCTCTCTCTCTCTCTCTCTCTCTCTCCCTTTTGCTATTCATCGTGGCCCGCCTTCTACCAGCAAAAATCTTATTGTTAGATGTAGTAACCTGAAGAAGATAGACGTCGACGTTCGCAAACGAAATCTGATGTAGCCAATGCGAAGCGGTCGGCTTAACTGGTAGAAAAGACGGTTGTTCCGGCAAACAGTGGTTTAACTGAACGCTTAACCGGGTTTAGATAGATCGAGGCTGCCCGAAACGGCATGAGCACCCTCTTATACGCGATGATCAACGTTATGCTCGAGTTAATCAGCTTGGCTCGAGATTATGAGAATTTAAATGCTTGAATGTAATCCGTAAATCACCGGTTCCGCTTCGCGGGAGTTTCAATTAGAAATTTTTAAGAGGACGCTGATTTGGATGAGTGCTAATTACTACATGTCTCTACACGTGTCCCATTTTTACCGTTCAATTCAATTATTTCCGGAACGTTATTCGACAAGTAATATATCATACGAAAGTTTTTCTATTCCGAAGATGTTTACATGTGTACGAGTGAAAGAACACGCGGAGATTATCTTTATATATTTTTAATGGAATTATACATTTTTTTATGTACTACCTTTTCCGTGTCTCAGAAGTCAGAATAAAAATGTATTAATCTATTTCTGTTGAAAAACTATTACGTTGAACCATATTTTGATTTTAAGGCAATACGGTCCGAGTTATTTGTGCGAAAGCTTTTACGGATAACCGGCATATTTTAAGACTTTCAACTCTGTTGCACCGCTTTACACAAATTAATATAACTTTTAAAATATCAGATAGTTTTTTATGTAAATTGAAGTGTAGGTTTTTGATACAGTTATTATTTTATTCAAAATATATATAGATCGTCAACATTTGACACAACACCTATCGAACAATAAATCCAACGATATACATTGTTTTCTAATAATAACGAGACTGCATCTATTAAAATTTCATACAATTCTTATTGTAAGGTATACGTCATTCAAGAAGTACATCCGACAATTTCTGATGAAAACATTTTTATAACCACAATAATTGCAAAAGAAAAAACTAGGGACCAGTCAAAATGAATAGTTTGGTAGTTCTCTAGTGTTAACGTTACATCAATTTTTATGTATGTATGCGGTACTCGACGAGAAATCGAGGAAAAACATATTTTTATATCTGTGGACAGTAATGCGTTGATAGTGCGAATCCTTATTGGTACAGGAGCGTGCACTCGCGCAATATGCAACGAAATGTAGGTAAATATTTACAACCCCGCTCTAACAGCACAACTTGTCTTTTAAATAAAATGTCGTAAGATAAAAGTTCTTGCAATTACATCATTATTTATTAGAACTGCAGAAGGCAACGATTCGAGTATTTCCCAAAATCTTCAAATTATTATAGTTTCTTGCAACACGAGGCTGTAAGGCTCTGAGTGGTGCCTGAGTCAGCCTGACGGTGACAGCCTCGCCAATGTCGTTTTGGAAAAAAACCGGACCAATGGCGCCGCCGGTCCAAGATTCAATTCAATTTTTATTGTCATTAAATTTGGCCAAAGTCCAGACGCAAAATTCGTCAAGTTGAAGTCTGCGAAAGGACAACTCTTTTTGTGCACGACGAAGAATTAACTGCTTCGGGTTCTCCTGCACACTTTTACGAACAGCAGCGATGTTCTCGGCCGATCTGGCGTTCCTTTGACGTACACGTGTTGGCTGATTCTTTACCGAACCGGTCGTCTCGGCCATCGCATGGCCATGACAGACTATCAACATCGACCCGTCCATATTGGAAAACACTTTAGTCGTACTGGACATTACGCTGTTCTCAAAATATTATAGAAAACCTTTCAATCCTTTATGAAACATTTTCTCAAATAAAGAGTAATTCCGAAGGGCGCGATTGTTGATTAAAATGTCTAACGTCCCGTTCCTCGCGGTCGCGTATTCGAATGGAGTTGTAAGTTCCTGTTAACGCGATTACATTTGTAAGACGCAAAACGGGTGGCGATTCTCGATATCTGAGTATATTAATATTGGACGACTAGTTCAATATTTTCCAGTGGACTGTGTTACAGGGAACGAAAAGTTGGGGAGATCTCGCGACAATACATCTTTAGTGGAATCGTAATAACAAATGCTTAATGAATGCTTGACGAATGGGCAATGAATGAGAACGAGGCCTTCTCGGGACCTCCTTATATCCTGAAACACGCACACACTACACCACTCGATTCCAATCGCACCGGTGGCTTCAAACACACCGCATCTCAATCACGCACCGCGGAACTGTTAACCGTTTGTCGCGTACCGCGAGACGGTTATTCTCTCTCTCTCTCTCTCTCTCTCCCTCTCTTGGAACAAAATGGAATACCCTGAACATTGTTAATTAAAAAACGAATGTTATGTTAGTGTTAGTTTAATCCCTGTCAATCGTAATTCCGGAGAAAGAACACACATCGCGCTGTTGTTACAAATGAGTCAAATTGAGTAATTCCGCATGCATTCGACGTGAAATAGAAAGCATATGCTTTTAGTCTTCTGAACGACGGGAAGATTTAATTGTCGAACACTAAGTAAATATTAGCTACGAAGTAAATATTAAGTAATAAAGGATCCTGTTTTCTGTGGAAAATGTATATGTATATACGAACTTTCTGGTGCACCCCATGAATGACATACCTTTTAGAAATAATTTGAACAAAATTAATTCAGTTTCTCAGTTTCGAACAAATAAATCTTTCGAAACATTTGTATCCCTTTCGCTAGTAACGCTTATAACAACGATTTCTATTAACGCATTACCGTCTAGTGACATAAAAGTGTTTTTCCTTGACTGATTATGAAATGCCGGAGACACGCAGTGGCTCGCGAAATTCTTTGGACACTCTGTAAATCTAAATAATTTAAAAAATATTGGATCAAACGTCTTGACTTTTCTTGAATAATTAGATACGTTGATTTACTAAATGATGCGCGAGAAGGATTTTGGAAAAGTTGCAATTGGTATACATTACATGACAAATAAAAAAGGAACATTTTAAATGTTTCTTATTTGAGCCACGCACTAAAAGTTGTAAAGACGCACATGACCTACATTTCATCAAAGATATTTAAAATCTGAATTTTCCACAATTCTCAGTCAGTTTTCGTTTAAACTCCACAAATTCTTACATCTTTCTACACATGTCGTTTATTTCTGTGACAATCGATTTCATACATGCGTATAACTACTAACACAGATCTGCGAAACGCATACTTTAAATCTTCATTACGAGTTGAAATAAAAATATTTTTAAAAATGTCTTTTTTATATTTTCATGTAATTTCAATCAGTTAGAATTATTTCGAAATTACTTTTGCACATCATTTAGTAAACCCTTCTATCCTTCTAATTGCTCCGAAAAAAAGTCAAGACGTGTGGTTTAATTTTTAAAAAGTAATTTAGATTTATAGCGTGTCCGAATACTTTGGCGAGCCACTGTATGTAAGTAGGGTTTTACACAATACGTAACGACATATATACGGTGGCTCACAAAAGTTTTCTACAAGTACTCTACAAAGCTAAATAACTTTTTTAAACTTGAACTAAACGATTTGACTTTTCTTGAGCAATTAGAAGCGTTGATTTACTAAACGATATACAGGGTGGTTCACCAGATATTACCATCTGGAATTTTGTCGTTATTATTATATTATACGTGGCGAAGACTGTTTAGGTGTAAGATTGAATGATTACGAGAAATGCAAATTTTAGTTTTCATACGTTGACGTGTACAAATACGAAGGTCATTATTTCTTCCTGCACTAGTCGCGACGAAGCTTCATATTCTCTACAAAAATCTATTAACCTATTAATATCGAAAAACCATTAAATAAGAAGGTATTTTAATTTTAGTATTGTTATGGAATCACGATTCTCTTAATAATGTTGTCATGATTTTATTCGCAGAAAACCATTTTACGTCGCTACATTGTCTGAATCGAGAAACTGACGATTGTTTGTAGTAAAATGTATTTGTGTTGTTGAACCTAAATAAAGTCGATTTTGAATGAAGCAACATATCTTGCAAAGCGATGCAACAGCGTTGAAAACCTTAAAATATGCCGGCTCGCGGAAAAGTTTCCGCAGAAACGGCACGGGACGTTTTGTGTTAAACTATTTGAAAGAAAAGAAGGCTTACAACTTGCAAATTAGTTGAGCAAATAACAATGGCCGTGAAAGCGTCCTCTCGGTAAAAAGCTTCTCGACATAAAACTGACATAAAACTGACAAATTATAATGAAACTAAATTTAGAAGTACGTATTTCATGCTTTCCTTTACCCACGGAATACGTCATAAACAAATATATTATAGAGTGAAAGGGATTGCTTGCTGAAAAAATCTATGTATTTACGAACCATTAACACTGAACGTTTGAAAAGGAAGAAAACAGATGGTCGTCGAATCGAGTTTAAGGGCCATACTTGCGCGTACTCGTCACCGAATGGCCACTTGATCGTTCGGTTCACTCTAGACTCTAGACTCTAGAGGATTCAGGTGTCGAAGCTGAAACGTGCCGTTATGAATGAAGGTTCTACCATTTACGAGATATTTCGCCTATCCTCCATTACCATCACAATATCGGTACCTGTCGACCAAACACCTGAGGCTCCTGGCGGTTCTTATTTATTGCCGGTACGTGCCGACGCAAGATTTTCGGCGGTCCGTTCGCTACATCGTATTCGGAGAGCCGATCGTCAATAATACAGCCGCGTTTCGTTTATATGCGAATTTGAATTTTCAAGGAGCTTTGAGCACCACTAGACTTTTCCTATCGAAACGGTCATTCTCGAGTGGAGATTCGAGTGGCCTTCGCGGAAAACTTCCTTGCGTATCGGACACTGAAAGGTTCATTTTTAAATAAATAAAAAAATATAATAATTCGTTTCTATTACTCTTCATGATCGTCAGAACGATTTCGTTGGCGTAAATTTGAAATTCAGAATCACTTGAATCAAAACGGGAGATTTACCTAGTATGCAAAAATGAAACCACAATTTTTTTTTATAGAAACTACACGTTTATCGTATGAAAATTTATTAAAATATTTTACTCGAAGTATTGCCCATCGGAGCCATACACTTTTCCCATCTCTCCGACAATTTGTAGATGCCAAGCCAACAAAAACTGTTTTTCTTTTGAGGCAACCCAGTGATTAAGCCATATGTATCTATAATATAATAGATATAACATAGATTATAGAAAATACCAAGATTCAATTTAAGCAACTTGTAAAGTAATCTATTTAGGTGTACAATGTCAGCTGTGAAGCGTTTTTCAAACTGAATCCTAGTAGCTGTATCTTTTGTTGCGTACATAAAAATGTTTGTTTGCTTTTGCATAGATACATTTATAATATTATATATGTATACCCGTTCAATTCTTTTTTCCAAATCATACCTAAACTTTTTTATAAAACGAAATAGTTTCCGATACGTGGTTATTACGTATGAAAAATATTTTCCCATTCGACTTTCTCTCAAAAGAATGCAAAATGCATTATGGTAACGCATTATGGAAACACAGAAAGCAGACGAATAGAAATTTGATTTCGTATTTCGTATAGTATGACGAAGGTTACAATGGCGACTCTAAAGCGACCGAGGCGACAGTAAAAATTACCATTTATTAGCATTTTTCAAAAGACCGTTCGTATTGCCAAATCCATCTGTAGTCTACAAATTGCTGAAAACTCAACCGTTGAACAAGAAAACAGGTTCAACGTCGAACGCACAATGTAAAAAGGATTCCATAGAATAAGAATGTTCAATGTTGAAAGAAACGTCTTAATTTTGTAATTACAATTGCTACGACTGCAAAGGGTCGATACTCGTCCAGAGAAATTCGAATTTTTCTTCGAAAGTTTCTTTAACTCGCCACTCTGGTTCGTCGTCGACTACGGTTCGACCTCGCAGGTAGGTAACACGCGGCAAGCGACCAATCCGAGTTACGATTAATCCGAAATTTATGGTGGAAACCAACAGGTGCTGGTACTTCGGCCCTTTCGGTTCTCGCGTGTGTCCGGCACCATGTAACAAGGCGTACCACTCTATACCGAAGAATTCGCCTAACCGATATGCGTGACTGCTCTTAAACGTTCGTTTCCGGTTTCCGGTGCTATCCTCCTAATCAGATATGCTAATCGTTCTAACATTCGCGCCGTCCACGATATCGATGATCTTTCTCCTTGCAAGTTATTTCTCACCGAAACGAAACAGATCGATTATCGATTTTGTTCCGCGAAAGAATTAAGTTCGTTTGATCGCCGAGGATTAGATATCGCGCGAGAAAGGAAATCAATTTTTTCAATATCGTCCGTTCCACGTTTTCTTTTCTTCGGTTTTAATCTTCTCAGATTACGGCTAAGCTGTTGGGAAATATTCTGTTTTTTTCCCCCGTGTTATCGCCACTCGGTGGAAAAGCGGTTATTTCTGCAGAATAGCTCTGCGTGCGCAAGTGCAATCGATTGCACTGCAAAAATCAGATATATATATATATAATAGTTTAAAAGCAATACCGTGAAAATTAATGAAAATCAAACACACGCGTGATAACTTGTTGAATTTGTTTTCAAACTCACGGTTAAGTGATCGTTACAAAATTTTAAAGTTTCATTTAAAAAAATATAGCTTGGCACTTAACCCTTTACGGACGAAGATTTGTGAAAATATTCGAAATATTTTTTCCAGAAAGTTAAATCTTGTATTAAAGTTTTAACTTTTGTCAGAGTAAAAGTAAAAATATATATATTGACCTTATGTTACTACAATTATTAAATTATATTTTCTGCAACTTTAAAGATTGATTATACCGACTCTATATTACCAACATGACAACATTCATCCTCAAAAGGTTCAATTTCGAAGTTCATTATTTGCGATCTTAACTTTTTGTTTTCTAATTCAACTAATGATGTTTTAGTCTTGTTGTATCATAAGATCCATGTTGGTATACGTTATATACTGTTTTAGAATGAACGATACAAATGGTTTAGATAAAATAGCTAAGAAATCACTGGATCGACAAAGTTGGAATCATTTAGTTGTTGTAAAAAGTATTTCTGCATCTGCACGTGTACTCAACGTTCAAATTTCTTCAATGATGCTAATCGGGGCTTAAATTTTTACTTGAAAAATATGTCAACGATTGAAAAATAACAATAATAATAATTAGTTAAAATCGTATGTTTTAGCTCTTTCGAATTAGGTCTGATTTGGGTCAGTTAAAAAATGTCCAACTGTTCTGGAACACGTTACGAAAGGACTGCAAACGACTATCGCAGCTACAGGACCCGGAAACAGCAGTTTCTTGACCAACTAGATGATCTTGTCGATAACAAGCACACGATGATGCTTTAGTAGAGATGGTCACAATCAATGGAGACAAACAATTTCTTTTAAACAAGAGAAAAAAGTACTTTGAAAAATAAAAAAAGTACCAGAGCTGATAAATTTTGCAAAACAGCCGCTGCAAATGTCATATCAGCGAGAAGGATATCGCAAATTTAACTCGTTGAACGTAATGTAACGTAATTTTGAAGTAATTTAACTGTTGAACTCGTGTTAGCATCCTTGGATATTCATCCCCATCCCCAGTACCGTTTTCAAACTCCTGGAGTTTGTCATCGATCTCGCAGAATAGCGAAGAGCATCTATTGTTTAAAAATCTTTCTATTTCGAGAAGAATTCGAGTTAAGCAGAGAGAAGGAGACTGGCGTCCGTGATATTCGTATATTTATTGCAAATTTATATTTAACGTCATAGATAGAAGCTCCACTCCCGACGAAGGCTTCCGTAGTAAGATCTGACATTTATTCGATCTCTATAGAACTATAAGGAAATAGGTAAAGACATCGGTAATGTAACATTAGACAAATTTTCAAAGCACTTGTGGTATTTGACATCAGAACACAAACAATTGTGGCATTCTCCTTTTTCAATAGAGAATTCAATAGAAATTCCTACGGAAACAAATCTTGTAGGCGTTAGGTTACAACTGGTGGGAGCGGTAACTCTAATATAAAATTTATCGTTTTGCCTAGTAACGTGGCCGACCTCGTGCAGAAAGATATTTTAAATTTCGTAAGAAACGAAAGTCGAAAATTTTTTAATTCATTCGGCATCTCTACAGAAACTTTAAAAAAAGATCCTGTAGCTTGGGAGGATGGGAACCATTGTATAAAGTAGGCTTAGATATATAATAGTTAACAATTTACCGGTAAGTAAGGATTTGGCAGAAGGAGGTGGGTGTTGAGGTAATATAGGATTGTAATCAAGTTCTAGCGCTTAACGAGGAGGAAAAACAGCTGATTCTGTAAATTGTAACAGATTACTGTCAACAATATCTCGATGTAAAGAAATCTACGATAGGTAAAATAAATAAATATTTATTATATTTGAAATGCAAGAAATAGATCCTTATTATTATCCTGTAGAATATATTCATTTACATCCGTAGTAACTGCTAACATATTATTTTCTATTTTCATTTTTTTTTAAAAGATATTAAGATTAAAATTTGCTATATTTGAATGAAAATATTTAAATATTTCTGCTTTTGGCAATTCGAAATTCTCCGTAAAACAAACGCGTCGACTCTTAAAATTGTCGAAATATTAAAAACAAGTATATTAACTGCTCGAATAATGAATCCATTGCATAGATAGAAGACGCGAAACATTTTTACAGTAATGTGTTGAATAATTAATTTTCACTAACTATATAAATAAAATGTAATAAATGGAAATCTCTAAATATCCATGTTATTTGCAATTCTACTTGAAAAAAACGTCAAAGGAAAAAGCTGCACTGTTCAACGAAACAAATAAAATGGCAAAAGAAAATAAGAAAGTAAATAAGAAAGGTTTTTGAAATTTTCGTTTTTTCAAACGGTCATGTATTTTTTGATTTTCCATATTCTCATTTAAAAAACAAACAAACCCAACGATATATAATAAATTATAATTAGAATGAGATTGATAATTTTCAAAATTTTTTATTTAGATGAACCACGTGATCCTTCATCCGATCTATTTCAAACTTGACACAAAATTTTTTATTTAGTAAAGGAACTATCCTACGATGTAGTGCATTATATCGTGATAAAACATGTGCAGCAAGTATTGCTTAGGTCCACTCTAGTATATATACAATATTATATTCTAATTATATTATATATTATATTATATACAT
>CM052099.1:1801742-2004940 GCA_028453745.1 Agapostemon virescens
TATTACATTATTATTATATATTATTATATATTATATTATATATATATTATTATATATTATATTATATATATATTATTATATATTATATTATATATTATATATAAACATTTATTTATTTATTTATTTATTTAATACGTATATATTCAGGTTCGCTACGATTTGATTCGCAATAACAACGAAGTTGATCTGGATCTCGATTCTAGATCCACACGCGACCTACATATATCCACCTCTATTACTCGATGCAGGTCGGTCGATACGTGCACAATCGTGCGGAGTCTCCATTTTTCCTTCATTATCCGACTCGTGTGTTTAACGATTAGATACATTCGATAATGAAAAAATAAATGTTTAACCGTCTATCGACGACGTGGTGACACCTTTTCAGAATAAAATTCTGCTTAATGTTTCAGCACGTTCAAACTCGGTTGGAAAAGAAATAAAATTGGGATTCATGGATGCGGTTGGTCACGGAAAAATTCGGACACTATTGAAAACGGAATACCTTTTTTAAAATTGGTCCAAGCTAGTTGAATCTTTTTAAAATGATGGAAGAAGGATTGCTCTACCAGACGATGTGTAACAACATTTTTTGTAAACGTTGCGTTTGATTCGAATTATGAAAGAATTAAATTCTGATCAGAATTTTTTATCTGAGCAGGCAACAAAAATGCGTTTTGTACACCTCGGTGATGCGTATGCATGCTGGAAATGTCATCGAATCCAGTTGATGCAGAATCAAATAACAAACATAGGAATATATAAAAATCTCCACATTTCTTACTATTATTGATAAAAAATTCGCAAAAAACTGATCAAGATTTATTTAACAAGATCGTAAAAGTAAAAGTCTACGTCACAAGATCTATTAAACGCAATGTTTAAATTGTCTTTAGAAGCTCTGATAAATAGATTTTTTTGGTATTTCAACTAATTGCGGTTGTTACAAAATATATATCGCATACTGATAGATTAGACGTGCCATTTAATCAAATTCAAGTTGCTTTGTCGAATTTTAAAAAAGTTATTCTGTTTTAAAAAGTGTTCGAATTCTTTCGTGACCGGCTGTACGTACATATTAATACACACACACACACACACGCGCGCGCGCGCGCGCGCACGCATATACATATAGATAATATAATTATTATATTTCGAACAGTGTAAGTCACAAGTTCTGCTAAATTGAATAATATTTTATTAATTAATAGTTGTCCTACCGAATAAATTTAACCTTATATGCTTAACTAGTATGGGACGTTTCTCTTGAAATGATCACGATCTATACCGATTGTAAATTTCTTGATATTGTTTAATCTTAGCTAGAAGAATTTAAATATCAACACGGGACCACGTAGTTTTATATGTAAACCTTCGAAATTCAATTTAAGTCATTCTAACCTTGATAACGTTGCTCTTCGATTCTCCTAAGTGTTTTTAATTTTCAAATTCCAAATTTCGAATTTCAAAATGGTCCTCTTACGACAAGAAGGTTTTACGAGGTTTAGTTGGCTGCTACCTTTTGGTTTGTTCGTTTGAAAACGCTTTTCCGAATAGAAAATTGCCTCCAACGAATAAGTTATAGAAATAATTAATTTGAAACCAGCAATTGTTGACATTAAAAACGGGTTTGTATATTTGATAAGGTGAATTTCTAAAATATTATGTATTTGATAAATAAAAACGCAAAGCGCTACTTTAAAATATTACAGAGTATCGGAAGATTCACAATTGACGAGTCAATGAAATTTTTCGGTTTTCAAAAGTGTTTGAGCTGATCCGAATCTCTCGTGCTCGAAATAGGTGGATATGAAAACTATATCACGATAAAAGAATATCAGAGGTAACTAAAAAATTAATACGACGTAACACCTTTTCTGTCTGGTAGTACGCAAAAATTCATTGATGTTGTTTGATTATTTCGTTATAATTTATTATTTCATTTATTGTTATTATTAAAATCTTGATACCGTATTTGAAATAACAGAGGCATAATCCTTAAAGAAATTGCTTAGAACAGAGGATTCATCAACATCCAAATTATTTTCGCGAAATTGAAAATAAAAACAGTTTTCTTATTTCCTGATAAATTCAGACACAAATTTTCTATTAATTTTTACACATGCTCGACAAAGTTCTTAATGATACTCTTGTGAAAGGAGCTTCCACGTATTATTTCAAGAAACAAAGGTGTTTCTTATTTTATATATCTAAACTGCGATCAAGAAATTAATTAAATATTTATTCGAAACAATTATTTACTCTGCAATGCTGCGAGCACAAATCACGCTTAGATTTAACAATTAATAATTTTGTCAATAATGAATTTTACAGTACAAAACGTGCAAGGCGTGGAAGACGACCATTTTTAACGCTAAACCTACCACAGCGGATCAAATGACCCTTTTAAGAGATTTTAGTTTACAATTATTGAAGTTATAAAATTGTCTCTATAGGAATCGATTCGATACATCTCCTTGTTCAATTATACTTTGTAATGAAAATTGTAAAACATCCAAATAAATTAAATCTTGGTATTTTTATAAGACAATATACATATCAGTCCAGTTTAACGCTCGGTAGTTTTAGTGTCAAAAATAACGCAAAATAAAATTTCAAGCAATTCCATTAGAAATTTTTAAGGAGCTTTCAAGTTAGAAATTTAAACACATTATTTATAACAATTTGGGGTCTACGTTGTTAAGATTAATTAAACTTCGACGTCTCATAATAAAACAAGTATATTTCGATCTCTATAACTCGGAAAGATTGAGCATTGTAGAGAAATTAAAAGTTGCTTTGCAAATGGGCCATTTACATAAAATAGCTCGTATACTCTCTAATGAATTATCAAAAAATAATGTAACAATATTTTTTGATAAAATAATGTCAATCTTTAAATGGATCATACTGGCACGTGTCGCAATTAATTCACCTGAACTTCTTCAACGCATTCGTCGCGGCTCAACGACTCCAAAAAGAAACATAAATATTATATAAAGGAATTTATTTCTTACGAAGTAATAAGACGTCAAGAGTTACCAAATTAATTATTACTCTTTTTGCGCTTCCGCGTTTCACAGGTTATAGCAGGTTTAGCACAAATAAATATGTATTTGCGTCCTCCGACACGCTAATATATGTTAACGGTAACAGCGTCTACTTTACGTTACTTCATGAAAAAAATGACGATGCGTCTATCCAAATCAATAACCTTTTCTTTCAAATAATTTATAACCAAAGAAATAAATCTGGTGACCCATTCCTCGTGGATGCATGTTTCCCCTCCCCCACCGCCAATAATCGTAAGTAAAAAATATTCCTAGTATACTGTCATACGTAAATCTAGTGCTAAGGTATTATAAAATCAAAGATACGAATACATTACTTTTTGATACAGTGCCGTAAGATAAAAGTTCCGTTTGACAATTACAACCGTTTTCCTCTCTGCTTCTTCCATATTCTTTCCATGGTTCGAAGACATCCATTATAAACTTCGAGTATTATTATATATTCCCAAGGTACCACGATCACCAGGAAGGGTATATAGAGTTATTATATACTCCTAAATCGCAAGGAGACTCCGGGGTACGTGGACGCGTTAAGGAATTCGGATACTCGAAAGCCCAAAAAAGTCATTCGAGGGTCTGGTCCTCGAGCGTAGCATCCAAGCGACAAGAATACTTTCTATGACCTTAACATTTCCGAATTGAAGGGAATACGCATAGACGTGGTGGACGTGAATGGGGCTAGGGCTACCTTGTGCCTCGTATAACTTCTTAAATGTTTCTTAAACGATGCCGGTGGCTAGGCTTTAACGAGCCGTGCAGAGTTTGGGTCACGTTTGGCCCCGTGGCTTCCACGCCGAAGAAGAAGGGCCCTTCACGGAAAAGCTTCCCTGAAAGGGGCTTCCCCGAAGCCCACCCGTCGAGCCACCTACTACGAGACGTACTACGTTCATTCATGACTCCGGGATCCGCTGCTCCATTGTGACCAGTTCATGAATGAACGTAAAACTCCATTTTTCCGCAGCCATTTTCCCCAAGCCTGCCGCTTCTCTTTGCTGTGACGGACTCGGTGCGAAGCGAGTCGCCCCTATGTATTATATATATATGGGAAAGTTGCTTTCCAAGGACTTTCCATTTGTTCGCGAAAGACTCTTGTTTTTTAATCGCTGGAGTTTCTAACCCTGGCATGTCGTGGATCAGAAAATAAAAGATTCGAAAATTCTAAGAATAAGACTATTCTTGCGTTACTTCCTATGTATCGAAATGGTTAAAACGCAAACTTCATTCTGATTTGCCTATTGCTTCTCGCTATTATAAAACTATAATAAAAGGTAAATGAGAACTGGTATGAGACTGTTCCATAATAACTGATATTTCTATAATATTGTACAGTGACTAGGATAATTTTGGTCTTGAATATCTGAACTGTCGACTCGAAGCAGTGAACAAGGAGGTATTAAGTGTATCGAGTCTCGCGACGAAGATTCTGAACAGAGTCTCGTAAGTATGTGTACTATTAACTTCCATTAAACCAAAGTGAAATCCTATTTCGTGTATTGAAAGGGTTCAACAATACGCGAGAACCGTAAAATTAATCGTAGTGCAACGGGCTAATCGTTTCTTCTGGACACTGGGAGACTGTCCAATGAATCATAAAATGTCGTTTGGATGTGTAGCGTCTTTCATCGTAATCGTAACAAGCTTCAACAACGCGTAATATCTTTGAAAACCCTTACTTGTACTCGTCTTCGGCATAGTCCGGTGGAAACAGATGCCAGGTCGCGTCGTAGCACTCGTCGTATCCGTTTGCCATTTTCCTCTAACAAGCTATGTTTCTTTCGTCGAATGTCTTCCGATTCGAATCAAAAGTAAAGTTCAACGAGAAAATCCTGCCGCTGCTGCGCGATCCCGATCAAATTCGAAAGCGGCTAATTTTTGGTGACGAGTTCATTCGAAACGATATGTTTTCAACAATTAATCAAAACTGAGCGGAAACCGTTCGTTCGCCTTCGCATTCGAATTCTAGCGAAATGGGAGCGATCGTTCGGGCTTCGTTGATTTTGTTTATTCACGATTTCGGTAATTCAATTTTTATTAATAACACGTAGGCACAACGTTTAAGAGCTCGACTGAGGCTTTTCGCATGTTTCGTCGCAATACCGGAACCAAAATTTTCCGACGAATACACGCGACACGGTAAGCAATGTGAACGTACGAATTTTTCGGGTCATCCAAACGGTAATAGAGACTCTCACTTACTGAGAACTATATGTGGATATATCGATCACCTATATATTGTATCGAAAATATGGCTACCAGATAGGAGCTCCGGCAACGTTATCTGTTTGATAACACCCTATATAGATTAGTTTGACTACTGTAACGTCAGACAGTCCCAAATGATATCGGTTTTCCAAAGACGCGATACGGTTACAAAATACTTGTAATACAAAAAAATATTCATAACTGACCGCATCAGATTCTATTGTATAATAGTAACGATACGTACAGGTAAAACGACGAGAAGTCGTTTTACCGTCATTTTATCGAATGAAAAAAGAAGAAGAAGAAAGCGTTGATTTCGCTTCGGTGTGCACATAACTTTATAACGACGTATTATGCATAGTAGTTATACATTGGCGTAGTAAATGTCTGGTTTTTCTATAAAGAAATATTGTAATGGTAATTTGTAAAAATTATATGAAAAATTTTCGTGACACGTTTAGAATAGAAATTAAAACAAAAGACTCCGAAATTGAGAAGCGAATACAATGGAGAAAACGGAGAACTAATAATTATTATAGTATAAATCGTCGTATCTCGCAGGTGTGACGATTTCACGATATGTTGGGCCATTGGCGTTAAATCTGTGTTACTGTGCCTATACACTAGCCAGTCACCGGGAGATCTCGATAGATACTTTTCAGTGCAATTTTCGCTGTCGTTACAATTCCGTAACATTTTAAACATTCCTTTCAGTGATTTGGTTTTAGTCACTAGTAAAGAAGAATTCGAAAAAATATTCGAAGAGATTGATCTCATTGGAACGTTGACGTTCGTTTTCGCATGATGCAGTGCTGAAGGCTCCGGAGCTATTTCAGGTGTCAAGGGTATCCGTTAGTTCACAGCAGATAACTAAATAATTGTTGTACTCGACGACCGGCAGAACCTTACAATTTGTTAATGACAAGAGACCCTCGAGGTGAAGTATCCAGGCTTAGCCGACAAGTGCTACCGAACAGTGACTGTTACGAGTGCACTGATAAAGTGAAACACTTCCTTCCGTATCTGTATTTATATATGCAACGGTCCCGATAAGTAGCTATTCATTTTGCAGGTTCGCGCATCTGCGAAATCGTACGCAAAATCAGAAGAAGAACGGTCTAATGGAGATGACGTTAAAGTGTGTTACCACATGAAACTGCATCGAAGAAGATAAAAAGAAGGGTTGTCCGGCATGGAAAATGATCCGAAAGACAACGAGGATATTAAAAGCGTAGAGACAAAGAATCAAGAAAATATAATAATAGCATGTAAAAAGCTCGACATGCAACGCAGTTTAAGTAGCCATGAATTCTTGACCAAAACAGCACGCAGCACGCAGCACGTAGTCTTTACTTGAGCCTCTATAACTGAAAAACACCAATTTCGACACAAATATGATATTTCTAGGCGTGATGTAAATCTTCTCGAAATACAATTTTGCAAAAATGCGAATACCTAAATAAAGCGCATTGGTGTAATGTAATTTCGAAAAAATGAGCAGACTTGAAAACTGCATGGTGTATAAATAAATATGTATTAAATATATGTATGTCCTTTGAAACGTCTTTGCTCGTACATCGGAATCTCTAAGGCGGATCCTAAAAATATTTTGGAAAAGTGAATGAAATGGTAGGAGTGTGTAATACTGTTCGCACACGATAATGCAATAACGTAAAGCAGTAACGATAGATAGACGCAAATATACATATAATAGTAAAACGTGATTAAACCTTTAGAATTGTATTGTTAAAGATTCGCAGTACTTTGTATGGACCAAGAATTTATTGCCATACTAATTTCAAGGCGGAAGTTTCTTTCTTGAATACGTAGTAACCCTATTTTCCCAAGTAAGTAAACAGTCTTACCTTCTACAACATTTGAAAAGCTTTTGTAAATTTCAGAACGTTTTGTGCCTACACTGCATTTATTAAGAGCGCTATAGCGTCGATTGTACATAACGCAAATATTTAACAAATAAAACTATTTGCACCTCTGTGTGTGAAGAAAATGGCGCCGTAGGTGGCGCGGATTCCTGTAGATGTTCGACATGTATAATACATATAAATATGGAAAAACCTACAGAAAATGTATCTTTAGCACGCGCATCTGTTAAGACGAATGACACGAATGATAAAACAATAATATAATAGGGAAGAGCTGTTGCATCTAAAACGTGGGTAAAGTATAAAAAAAATTATTCTCGAGTACGTTTAACAAATCTAGCTTCACGTACTTCTCTTTGTTTACTGCAAAGTATTCTCAACATTTTACACGACAACGTTCTTCTGATTTTGTTTTTGTTCGAAAATTCTTAATGGCCCACAAACACGATCGATGGTGCCTTCAATTTTCTAGGACATTGTAACGCACTTATCTGTCCATCAAGCACATGTACGGCATATGGGCAGTAATCTCTACTTATCGTGACTCACGATAAGGGATATTTTTTCGCAAGAATGAAACGGCAGAGTATCATTATTATTAACGCATTATATTATATCTGGGCCATGCCAAAGTGTTTTAAAAAATCACTCTAATTATATTATCGATACACCGTGACGTCCCATCATTTAGCCGTTTGCACTCTAAGCAATTTTAATGCTAAAATCGAAACTTTTTTTACCAAGAATAGCTCCGCATGGCGCACTCCTTTTCGAAATGAAATGCCGTTCGAATGCTTTCGTGACTTTCTACGTGTGATTTAGAAGCCAAGAAGATTTGGGATTATTAAATATTATACAAATTGCGAAATCTCTTGATTTCTATCAAGTCCTTTTGTACTCCAAGCAATTTTAATTCCAAAATCGAAACGTTTTTTTCTAATCTAGAATTATCCCTTTGTACATGGCTCATTTCCTTTCGTACATATAAAATTTATTCTTATTACTCGTACGTGTAACTCTTCAACATTTACCGGTTTCTTAAATGCAAACCGCGATGTAAGATTGTTCTTTCGAGTAACAGAATGGCAATTTTTAGAGCCATTTGATAGGCGTCATTGCTAAGAATTAACATCCGGATGACGGACTATACTTACATTTGCATTACTAACCAAGTTTGAGATTAACGCTCACTGCATTATTTATCAATCTTTGTTATAATGTACCTTTGGCGACCCTTCTTGTAGACACGTTGATTTTTCTATATTGTTAAGAATGAGACTGGTTTTCATTTGGTTCAATCGGTTCATCGTAAACTGAGATAAGTAAATGATGATTTTGACATTCTGGGATAAAATAGAGCCAGGTTTCGTCACCGAAGATTTAACCGTTTCTATGTCGTCGCTACCAACTCGTTTGCAAAATAATATCTTACCGTGAAACGACGTTATTCCACAGAATACTGCTTACAGAAATAACTAGCCTAACCCAGACCGACATCGTAGAAAAATTCTACCTATACCCTCGCCACATACAACGTGTTAATATCTGACACAGATGAACATATCAACGCGAATTGTACGTACTTTGTTACGATCCGCACTCAGTAAGAAAACGTTTCGATGAATTGCATAATCTTGTTCAGATTGTAATATACAGGGTGTTCTAGAAGGAACGTTTAAATTTAAAATATTAGAATTAACTGATATATTGAATCAATTAAGTGGTGTACTGCTTCCAATTGAAATTGTAATTACTTGAAAACCAGCACATTCGAAAATCAAAGTCTATACAAATGAAGTTTAATGCAAATTAATTAATTCATTTGTCTTTGTTACTCGATTTTAAACATCCTATACCAAACATTTATAAATACAAACAATTCACTTGACTTTATAATGTAAACACTTTATAAAAACAAAGTATAAATGTTGTTGTTCTTGTTGTTGTTATCATCATCATCATCATCATCATCATCATCATCATTAGCACTAAAAATTACTTGACAGTCTAATAAATTTACGCACGAAAGGTACAGTAGCATTATCTGCGTACGAATATATGTTCCTGTCACTCTACGCTTAAAAATGTATTTTTTATATTTTGCAGCGACCATAATAAAAAGAGTTTCGTGTAAAAATGGTGGTCATGGGTTATTATGTCACTTTAGGTGACAAAGTATCCCCTGGACTCGTCAAAAATCGCGATCGATAGCGATCGATAAGGTAGCGATGTCGTATCAGCGCAGCCATTTCGATCACGCAACGCTCGATCTTAACCGCTCGCGATTACAACACTGCAACCTTACCGATAACGTAGCTCCTCGTGCGTGCTTCGAGTATAGCGCGGTAAAGTTGTATTCGCGTTAGCTTAGAGCACAACGTGTATCCCTTCTATCTCGGAGAGCACCTCTGTCCTATTTCAAAGATTGTTTGTTGAACTGCTTCTTGCGTGGGTGGTGCTTCTTCTCTTCTTGATTGTGCGGCGCGTTGATTTGGTCGCGCGGTTTCTCGTTGCGTTTCTAGCTGATTACGTCGTTAGCGACGCCCTGCGTCGGCGATGATGGCGCTGCTGTTGTTTCTGCTTGATAATGAATATTACTCGTATCAGTATATCGGAGATGATTTGAAATCAGCTTACTTAATCTAGATCTACTACTCTACGCTCGTGTTTTCTATATTTAAACAGAGTCAATTTGATGAACTTCGAACGAGAGTTTGTTTCGTTCGATATCGTATTTCGATTTCTTGAATACCAGAAATTATACTTTATCGTTGATTTATCGTTCAATTTTTTCGCAATTATTATTAAATTAATCAATATAATATTGATTGATAACTCGTTTACCATAAAAATGGGCTATTGTCGTACAATTTCGTCGAGATATAATGTTCCCTAGTTGAACATGTATAACATTTGGTAATTGAAACATTACTTCAGACCTTATATTCATGAACCGCGTTTATTTATTTAAAAAGCTACACGTTTCATGCGATGATCGACCATTTACACAGTTTACAAAACATTTAACACTTTTGCTGTCCTTGAGAATACTCGGAAACGTGACACTCAATTTTTATTATTAATTTCAATATTAGCCGGTGAAAATGTTACCGTTTATCAATGGATAATTTGTGTTTGTGTTAATTTCGGTAAAATTGAGCCGTTTCTTGATCCGGAATAGTTCCATTCTACATTGTTCATTGTTCATTGTTCATTTCCTTTCATACATATGAAATGTTTATTAATGTCGCTCGTAGGAGCGACACTTCAATTTTTACCATTTCTTAAATGCAAACGTAACGATGCGAGAGTCGTTTCGAATACTATAATAGTATGGCGACTTCTAATATCGTCTTAGAGGCACCATGCAACTGCTAACGGTTGACAGTTATCATACAGGTAATAATAATTCTATATTTCAAGTTACCCGTATGATTGATATATTTCATGTTTTAGAAATATGGCCCATGGATGCGAATAGATAAAAATTTTAATCTGAAAGGACGATAAGAATTTAGATTTTAGGTAAAGAAAGTCAAAGGAAAAAGAATTATTTTAGAACCCAATTGGCCATTGCCTGATGACGATAATATACGAAGTGAAACTTATTTGAGGTAATGATAATATATATAAATGATAATGAGAAGAATATCTCAAATGACAAATTGAACAAAATATTTCATTATTCCCTGCTAGGAGATTGGTTAATAAAAATTTGTTAGAATTTAAATGTAAAGATCCATTGCCTATTATATTGCAAAAGTATTAAGGTATGCAAGATGTATTATCCATATCCATATATCCCGAATATATCATAATTATTTCAATAATCTCCCAAAAAATACTTTCAAGTGTAAATTTTTAATTTTTTTATATTGTAAATACTATATATTTAACCAATGCATAAAAACATCATAGTAAACAAATCTTTTTCTACTTTGTTCACGAGCGATTAATTAATGTTTGGGGAAACATCTTTCGCTTCAAAGGAATTTGTACAAAAATCGTGGTATGACAAAACTTTGTAACTACTGGTGTAACAATAATGAAAAAAATATAGTTATTCCATTTTAAAAATTGACCGGTCATTTAGTGTTTGACAATAATTTGACAAATAGAACGTTCTGGCTTAATTAGTTTTAATTGATTAAATTAAAATACCTGAAGTTGTAAGTGTCATATTTATATGATATTTTATTATTATATAATATTATATAATATAATATTTATATCATATTATCATGTCATATCATCGTAAGTTTCTTATTTGACTTCTCCATTGATGAAATCGTTCGTTGCGCGTGTGTCCCTGTTAGTTTTTTTTTATCACGGCAAGGTGTACAAGATATGTCAAAAAATATTACTGCCATTGCGAAGACAAAACGACGATACATACGAAACAATTCTGACAGCGGACATCTTGGTAAACTCAATCGTAAGCTTCAAGTCGATCCACACAATCGTTTGTTTATATCTATTCAAAAAATAAATTTAATTCACATTTTTTCCAACTATTCGCAAGCTATTCGTACAATTAACCATAACTCTCCACTTATATTTCATTCTCGTAGACCAAATGAAACGGATGATTTGCATAAACATCCGCAGTCTACTCGTAGTTTCGTACCACTTATCTTATTCATTACGAATTCATTCGTTTCTTTACTTCTTACTGTAGAACAAAACAAAAATCTAGTGTATTATATAGATACGGGACAAGGCAATTAACATTAAATAATTGACCAAAAAATGTTCTTCATTCGGTCACTTTTCAAAACGTAAAGTTGTACCTTTATCCATTAACCATTTTAACCATTTATTTTTCTATTTACAACTGGGACAAAGGAACCAAATGAGAGATGGCGTATGGCGTGGTGATCTTGGCCCATATTAAACAATTTTTAGGCAAACGCCGACTCGATTTTAGTTCACTGTCTTTGTTTCTGATCGAAACAGAGAACAAAGATAAACTTGGTCCGCTGGAAAAGTGGTGGCGCATCAGGGTAACGGAAACGGTTTACGCTGACAGACCATTTGTCCAGCTGACGGCAGAGTAAAATGGAGCCTTCTCCTCATCGTTGCATTCATTTGATGACCAGTAGATGGACTTACCATATCCGGACTGTTGTCGATACGCGCCTCGTTCATTACCATCGGTCCCTCCGTTTCCTTGTCGCTTGTCTGAAATTTTGTACCGTTACAAATAAAACGACTTTTATCGGATCATTTTGAAAGTTATCGCGGCTTGAAGCCGTCCATGTTGGAAACACGAAACTCCACTGAAACTGACAATATTTCATTTGAAATAATTCTCCCAATAGTCGACGCGCTTTTGCCTATATGTTACAAGAACGTTCAAAACTAAATCTGCAAAAAAGAAACTTTGTTGCACCTCAATATCATTCCGTCTGTTAAGTCAGTGTTGGGTAACAAAATATAATAGTTAAACAGCCAAAAGACGAAGTAAATGAAGAAAACTGGATGGAAGATGAATAAAAATTAAATGTAGATAAAATAAAGATGATTTACTTAAGCGTGCCACCTAAATCGCATGTAAACTATTTCGAAAATGAAAAAAGAGTTGCATAGAGTGTAATAAAAAAGTTTCTTTCTATTTTACTTCTTTATCGAAATGTAAAGCCCCCCCCCGCCCCCACACCTTGTGGCTGGACCTAAGTGTTTTTACTGTAAAGGGTAAATTTTAATCTTGCAATTGAGTAAGAAATTCGACCCTGTTTAGAACGCTACATAGGTAGGATGCAGCAAACAAAAGTAGTAGTTATCGAGACCCTCAGAAATGATTTTCAATGCAAGTAATGCTTAAAATAATAAGTAGCAAGCAAGCAATACAGGTTGAATAGTTTTTTGGGCTATACTACGCGAGCTGGAATAATCATTTCGAATTATAATGAATGTCTATCGACCGTCACAGAACAGAAGATAGACCTCGAACAAAGCAACGTAAACAATCGAAACAATGTCATTATTCATTGAATGGTTTTTTAATTCAGGAAAGTCTTCATTTACTCGTTCAGAAATATTTGAATCGTGTCAGCTCCTTTCCCCATATATCGTTCGATTAATTTCTTTCGGGACATTTCGAAAAGGAAATTAATTGTGATATACCAAAGACAATCAAAGACATGAAAATCGTATTATTATTATTACAGCGTTGTAATTCTATAACTTAAGAAATGCTTTGCTCTGCTCTCTTCTGCTTTTTTTCTCGTATTCTAAATAGTTTTAGAGTAATTTAGATGCCACGTTTGTCCGAATCGCACTGTATAATCGATTTGCCATGCTATTTTTGTATGGTCGTCTTTGCTATACTCAATTTAATGCCACAATAACAGGGCTTTTTTAAAATGATCTACACTTTACAAACGGGTTACTATGCTGGTGAAAGTGCATCGAACATTACGAAAGTTATTTCAAATAAAAATATTCAAGCTTAATAAGTTTTTCTCGAAATAAACAGCTTCAAACTGCAAAAACTTTCAAGATTACCTAACATTTGTACCGACCCAATACAATACACCCGATTATTTGCAATCTATGCCATTTTCTATGTTAATCTTTTTATATTTGTGATATAACTCATACCCATTCTTTTTCGTCTCTAAACAGACGATTATAGAGATATTATATTGTGTTGGAACGAAAGTTCCTAACGTTTTTTAAATAAAAATTCAAAGAACACCCGAAGATATTCCTTTAAAGATTTATTCGTTAACATATTTTCCATTCTGTTCTATTATTTTTCGCTATTTTCGAAAAAACTTGTGATGTTATGAATAAATATCTTCATTTTAATTAAAAATTGTTTAACTTAACTTAAAGTAGCTACGAACTTTCATGTCAACGCAATGTTTATTTCTGATTATTTTGCGACTCGATTCATGTTAGCAAATTACATTCTGTCGAACTTATCACTAGTTTAAGATGGTAGACTCACGTGTCTCCTTATCATATGTAACTTGCCCAGGGATTATCGTAGATTCTTTACGAGTTAATGTTTTTTTTATTGTTGTTATTATTATTAATATTATCATTATAATCTTTCACATTACATGTTATTCGAACGCACGATTGACCAAAGTTATCATTACCGAAGCCTTCGATGACTTTTTAAACTCTGTAAATTTTAATATCTGTAAAATTTGATTCCGACGTATTATCAGGAAAAGTAGTAATTCTAAAACTTTGAATAATTCGAGAAGATTGTTCTTAATTCAAATATTGTGTAAATATAAAATCGAGTGAATGCGCGTGTGTGTGAAGTGATCGATTTCGGGGATTGACATGAGATTGTAAAGAGTCTTCGAAAGGTTGAAGAACGAGATCAGAGAGAGAGACAGAGAGAGAGAGAGAGAGAGAGAGAGAGAGAGAGAGACAGACAGAGAGAGAGAGAGAGAGAGAGAGAGAGAGAGAGAGAGAGAGAGAGAGTTTATTTTTACCAATTTGTTTATACTAATTATTTCTTTTATTTTCTATAATATTAAATTTTCTTGTGCACACTTACGTTTTTGGAAGAAGCATCCCTATCCACCGAAAATCCATTCATATGTGTGGTGAAATAAGATGACAGCAATAAATATCGCTTTTGCATAGTCAAGAAGAAATTCGTAAATCCTTCCTCTGCCATCGTTCAGGAACTCTCGAGCATCGTTCTTAAGATCTTCCAATTCGGTCAAAGATATGTTTTTCTCCTCCTCGGCTACACTATTCGATGTACTTGACTGCGCACGGGCTAAAATATGATTTCCACATCGGTTAAAAATTTAGTAATTTTAAATAATATTTGACGAAGAGTAGAAAAATGTTATTAGTACTAGATAAAGTAATTCAATTAAATAATTAGTGCCAGGTACGTAAATATGAAACCGAAATTTTTCTATACAAAATTTCCATCTCTCTAGCAATTTGTGAATGTCACGACAAAAATAAACTGTTCCTCTTTTGACGCAAACCAGTCATCGAGCCGTTTTCGTACATTTTGGTAAGCTGCTCAGCAAGTGCATCGATGCAAATCAGTAATAATCGAATGGAACCAAGTCTGATGAGTAAGTCGCATGCGATAGTATTTTCCAACTAAATGGCTCGGTCGGTTCTTGACTGGTTTTGCTGTGTGCGGTGGTGCATTATCATGAAACAAAATCACCTTGCGCTGCCTTTTTTGATATTCCGGTCGTCTTCTGGATCTTTCCCATAGCTTTCAAACGTATGGAAACGGCTTCTCGTGTCGCATTTAATTGATCCGCGAGTTGTTCTGGCGTTCGAGCGTCATTCTCATCCAACGATACCTGCAATTCGTTATCTCCAAATTTTTCGGTGGTCTTCCACATTCTTCGTTTCTCACGTGAAAATCGCCACTTCTCAATTTTTTAAACCACTCGAAGCACTGTGATTTACCAAGAGCATGCTCACCGTGGAGCTTCAACAAGCATTCAATGTGATTCCGCAGCAATTTTCTTCAAATGGTAACAGAAAATCAATACTGTTCGCAAAACGTAGTTTTCAGGCACAAAATTCGACATGTTTAACGCTATTAAAAATTATGCTATTGTATGAAACTTGTATGGGTGTGAGTTGAAAATCTACAGAACAAGTCAGAACAAGAAAATGATGTCAATGACACGGTTTGACGGTAACTACATGGACAGCTAACGCCGCTTATAGGAAAATTCCGATTTCATATTTACAGACCTCGTATACTTTTCTAATACTAAAATAACTTTCAGAAGTTTCTTCATTCTACAACAGGGCAACCTTTTGACAAACAGTTTTCGATCATATCGATGCAATGAAATGATGCTATTAGGTCAATCGGAAAGTTCTGTCCATCTAGCGTCGAGTAGCCGTAGCTCGAACTGTGGGTAACTATAACCTCTAAAGTAAGGCTAACTGTTTAGTTTGAACATCTGTTAATAAAACTCAGTACACAACAATTTACGCTTGCATCAATAACTTCGTTTTTTTCTACATTGAAGATGTCGGAATTTGAGCCGAATAAGCGACATTTGCGCGAAGTGTTAGTCTTTTGTTTCAATTGGAAGAAAACGGCAGCTGAAGCTCATCGAATGATTGTAGACGTTTATGGCGATAATGCTGTTTCCGATAAAACATGTAGAGAGTGGTTTCGACGTATTAAAAATGGTGATTTTTCTTTGGAGGACAAAGAGCGTTCTGGACGGCCACGAGTATTCGAAGACGAAGAATTGCAGACACTGGTGGATGAAGATCCATGTCAAACGCAAAAACAAATTGCAGAAGCGTTAAATTGTGCTCAATCTGTCATTTCCGACCGTTTAAAAGCCTTAGGGAAGGTCTACAAGGAAGGAAAGTGGGTCCCATATGAACTCAAGCCAAGAGACATTGAAAGGCGGAAAACCATCTGCGAAATTTTGCTTGCTAGGCAACAAACAAAGGGGTTTCTCCATCGTCTCATCACTGGGGATGAAAAATGGATTTATTTTGACAATCCTAAACGTCGAAAAACCATTTGTGATCCTGGCCAACCCTCAACATCGACGCCAAAGCGGAATATCCATGGAAAAAAGGCTTTACTCTGCATTTGGTGGGATCAGGAAGGTGTGGTATACTATGAACTGCTAAAAACTGGTCAAACAGTCACAGGAGATCTCTACCGACAACAAATTATCCGTTTGAGTCGAGCATTGCACGAAAAACGACCACAATATGAAACGAGACAGCGTAAGGTGATTTTGCTGCATGACAATGCTCGGCCTCGCGTCTCAAAAATTGTCAAGGAAACGATAGAAGCACTTCGCTGAGAAGTGCTACCACATGCGGCTTATTCACCAGACTGTGCCCCATCTGACTACCACTTGTTTCGGTCGATGGCACACGCACTTGCTGAAGAACGATTTAATTCGTACGAAGATCTCGAAAAATGGATCTCCGCCTGGATAACCTCCAAAGATGAATCATTCTTTCGACGCGGAATTCGCTTGCTGCCCGAAAGATGGGAAAAAGTCATCGCTAACGATGGACAATATTTTGATTAACGTACTTTTTCATTTTCTTTCATGAATAAAGCTTTACTTTTTGTAAAAAAACGGACGGAACTTTCCGATTTACCTAATAATTAAACGTACTGGCACTTTTTATACATATGCGAAATACTGCTGTTTATTGTCCACGGTAGAATTAAAATTTCTTTCGGATGTGTTCTTGTCTGTGTTTGCACGACGTGTGCCAACTAATTAATAAAATAACACTCGAAGAACCAGTTGATAACTCAACAGACTGAATTTAACGACACTTGTACGACGAAATTTCAAGAATAATGTAAACTAACTATAACCAACTGTGGAACGTAACAATATCTACGATGCCATAGGAGAAATGTCTATGGATGCCATAGAAGCAATGTGTGACTAGAAGTCTAAACAGCGTACAGAATAGACTAACGAATGATTGACTGAGTGAACGAGAGAACGAACATCTCGTTTTCCCTCAAATCGTTCACTACGGTAATTGCAGAATCAGTACCCCCCATATCAGAAAGGTGCGGTAGTCTCTTTTTTCCTAAGTAAGTTCCTACAATATCGTAAGTGTAAGAGTAAGAGAAAGCAATAGCCAGTGACAGTAAAGAGTAGCTTTCCTTCGAACGCACACCTTAAAAGTTCTTTTCTTCCACTGGAAGAGATTCCTACTAGATAATAAGTTAAATTCTTGAATATTTTGTATGCATATAGATACTTCGTTTCTGGCCAATTTAAGATTGTCATGTCTTTCGTACTTGTAGAATATCATTTTATGTAGAATAGCAAATATTTATATTTCAAATTAGTTTTATAAAATTGTTTCTGATCGAATACATATTGTCAATGGTTGTACTTACGTTGAAATAGGAATCTTTCATGCTGTCATCCCAAGTACAATTGTCGAGCTTCGATAGTATCGTTTCATTGTCTGACTCGGAATTCGCTTAAGAGTATTTGCGTTTCGAATCCTTGAGTACGGGACTTTCTGTAGACTCTACTGTCGAATTTTCATCTGGGGTTTCTGTCTGCAACAGTGTATTTATTGATAATTTCATATTTAATCTATTCAACGCGTTGAATATCGAGCTTCGGACAAGTTTCGTTTATTTTATTCATAGAATAGAATAATATGGTCAACGTTATGAAAGTAAATTGTTACTTACTTGTTACGAAGTTCTTATTTTACATTATAAGCTACTGAATTTCGGCAAACAATCGCGCGCAATTTCGCAAGCACTGCGACGTGCTTAGGTCGAGCGAGGCAAGCGATAAAGCGTTAGCACAATACTAGAATCCTGTCGCATACATCTACACGTTTCATCTGTGAATAAAATTATTGAAATAATCGCTAACCAGACTGTTTCACCGCATCGCGTTGCTTGCATTGTCTGGACAACGTCATGTGAATTCGCCCATATTTGTGTAACGACTCATTTTAATGGGATTTTCGAAACATAGTTCTCTTTGTAAGACCTTTATCCTTGATAAACTGGAAAGTAGAAATTTGTTTTACCTCCAATGAAGAAATTGTACGCGATTTTCTTCAAAATAATGCACAATTAAAAAAAGATAGATTCATAAGATAAAAAGAAATTCACATTTTTCGATAATGAAGACACACTTCAGTTTTCACATTACAAACAAATTTTTTATTTTGTTCCGAAATTTCTCTCAGTTTCTACGGCAACCGTTTGTTTCACAAAAAGAAAGCAATAGAATTTAAAAGATGCAGTCCGTGTAGATCTACAAGTTTCGTTCATGATATATTCTTCGACACAGTCAATAATGTAAAAGATATTCGAAAAAAAACTATTTGATGAGAATTTAATTAATTGTTTTAATGTTTAAGGGCCCGCGAACACGTTTTCTCGTTATCCGCTCGAGTTCAAACTTTGCATAAATTTCTTTTCATTAATCGGTATAATCATGTGGGTGCCGCAAGAAAAAATAAAATTTCATATATAAAAACCACGCTACTGTCCATGTTATCCGATCAAAACCTGCATATCGATGTAACGGTACAAAGTCGATAAAAATCTATTCGATAGATTGCCTAATTATTATTCGCATTATAAATAGTTGTACACAATAATTATAGACTTACCGTTTAGAAATCCAATCCACTTATAGAAAGTTTAATCGGCAGTAGGGAAGCTGAGAAATTTGAACGAGTCCAAGCAAAACAACGTCGACACAAACAATCTTATGAATTCGATCAGGATCTTGTCCTACATCCATCACCGAAACTATTATAGTGTTAAGTTTAATCAACCATCTAAGGATCGACTGTAACGGATAGGATAGAATCTACAAAATCTACTAGGTGACTGTTAAACGAATGTCACGGATCGATACAATTTATTTGCAAAACAATGCACGTTTCGCTACTTTTTAAAAGTATATTGTACACAGCGAAGGACGGGCAAGGCGTCAACAGATAAATACGATAGAAAACGGTAAGAGAAATGCAACGAATCAAACTAAATATCATTAATAAACCTTATTGTTGCTTACTCTGCGTCTCGTCGATTTCACTGCCTTTAAATTTAACGCTCTCAGCCGCCGGCGACTCTTTTGTAGGAATTTTATCTGTAAACAATAATTTACTGGTACTTATTAATATATCGAAATGATTAAAAGATACCTATCGTTTAATCGATGCACGGTAGAGCATCCCGTATTCGAACCATCATTATGCGAATACCCTAATATACGAACGTTCCGTTATCGAAACTACGTTTGGTAGCGATGTCGCTACGTTTGGTAGCGTACTCGCAAAATTGTGGGTAAACTAGCTATAAAAATATTAGGAGTTCTATCGACCCTCCGTCCGTACAGTGCCGGAGTTTATTTTGACCCTCGGTAACAAAACTGTTATTTAATTTCACAGATCGTAGAAATTTAATTAAATAAGTAACTGTTACATTAGGATCAACGGAGAGGCTAATATACATATGTATACAAGAAGTGGCAGTAAACATATACTTTTAAAAAATGTATGAGCAGAACAGTGAATTGGCGTGAACATCATTGATGAAACATTAAGATGAAATTATTTTATATAAGATCTTCTATATAAGATACATAAATCGTATTTCACAAGACGAAATTCCATTGCAGCTAATGAGGACGCATCTGCCGCCGTCGAAGCATTCGAGGCACCGGAAGTAGAACTGCGACAGCTTAAAACACGATAGTAATACAATTTTACGCAGTCATTTCTCATGAAAAATATATGTGATTTAACAATAGTAAAGATTTTATTATTTTACCAGCTACTCGGCGCCATTTTGTCGCAAAAACGTGCACTTGCAGATCCTTAAATTATACTATAGTATAGCTTTGGAACCAAATAAAATATTATAATGATATTCGATTTCTATGAATTCGTAAACATCGATGAACATATATTTGCAAAAAAATCAACATTTTACTTCTTATAATTTTGTACTGTATGATAAATTTTGAAGCATATGCATTGTAGGCTGATTAGTGCACGTTTCTCAACAATAAGTCGTACGACATCTTCCACCTGGTGTTTTTCTGCCAGAACAAACAATACGGTCCCGATTTTTTTTTCACATTGGGATATGTAGTTTATTGTTCAATCTATTGTCCGCCGAAGAAGTGAATGACGTGTTCTGGGTTCCTGAAAACCACCTCCCAACCGATCTATAAGAGTTATCTTAATAATTGAACCATATTTTGATTTGACTTCTTGCGACATTTTAACTGAAAACTTCGAGATGCGCCGGAATACGCTTGAATTACGATGTCTTCTCAGAGGTGACTGTTAAGAAACATACAATACAATTCGGTAACTAGGCAGAATCGAAACTTCTAGAAAATATCGATCGGTCCAAAACCGGTTTTAACTGGAAATTGTCGGATTCGATGCTTCGAGAAGGTTCTCGTACGGTCCAGAAATTATCGATCGGCTAAAACAATTGGTAGCGACGCGGTTTTCCCGCGTCTTCGACGTTTCTCGAAGGAATATCGATTGGAGACAAGGATGGTCGATGTCATTTGTCCTCGTCTTTTCTTCGTCTCGATTGGATAAAAATATCTCCCACCTCATCTCCACATTTAGTATATAAGAGACCCGCGATTGTACAGCGAGAGATTTTTTAAGAGTTCATCAAGACGCAACAGCATATAAAATAAAGGGACACACAGTCCGATAAAACCATCAAGTCTATATCCATTAATTTCAAATTCACCTTGTACGCCAGTACATCCAAAGTTACATTTCAAGATCTGGTCTTACAAACCAGATAGAAAAGACACACATATTTTCTTTGGTCCATTGACCTATATAACACATTTAACAGTGACAATGGAGTGCACTCAAGGGTTAATACCAGAAAAGCAATAGTTCTGATATTCGAACATGTTTGCCACCTTATTAGTTCGAATACGTGAAACAGTGGAGCAATTTTAAAAATTCAAGTAGCTCTTTTAGTCAATTTCATACAATTTCGGTCGGTTCTATTCGACGATAACGAAAAATTAAAGCGCCCGTATTGAGTCCGCCTCTGACGATTCGCAAGATGATCAACCTTAGTAGAAAGAGGTACCATGGTAAAGGTCTGATAAGTTCGATTTTCCCAAATACCTTTTCATCTTCCTCCTCTATAACATAGAATAATATACAATGAAATATAACAGGTCTGTTAACACGCAGAATGTTTAAACATATACATTATTACAATACTATTTAAACGAACTATGTTGTATTAACAAATAATAACTGCGTCACGTTAATTAATTATCAGCATTGATTTCATAAGATGGTAGACTCCATTACGCTAATTTTTCAACGACATACAAACAGTAATTGATTAGTTTGAGAGACAACCGACCCAGGAACGTCTGCAAAAACGTGGCGAACATCCATTCCGTCCATCTTGATTCGCTCCCCGATGTCTTGGATGTCACCTGATAACGTTTTTATTACAATTCAGTTAAAAGAAGACGCATATACTTGTCTTTGAGATGGCTCTGATACTCACGGCAGACGGAGATCCTTTGTCCTCCATATTTTGAAATGGGTTTACAAAGGAAGATGCAAACGATTATAATTAGTACACGGCGCAAGCAATACGTGAAAATCTGTAATATCTTTAATGTTTTCAGTAACTTTAAGCATTTCCGCAAACATTAAGATATCGTTCTGCTTTTATTATTCTTCAGAACAATCAGTTTCCGAGTTGCATGTCTGTGTAATGATATGATGATAGAACGTACGGAAATTGAACTTGTTCCCTGCTACTTTTGTCGAAACATTTTTATTTCTACCCAGTCCGAAGCAATGCTAACAGAAAAATATCAATATTTTGTGTTATCATAAATATTATGATATAGTTAAATACAAAATTATTTAATGAAACCGATTTAAAGAATGTCGTTATGTATCGCGGATCGAACTCGGTCGATTTGGTAGTCTAGTCGAATATCAGATTTGTTCTAAGTTGTAGCGGTCGTGTTATGTATAAAGAAACCTCGGTATTTGGAAATGGAGGAGTAGGAGTTTCGAATATTTAATATAATTGGTTGTAGGACGAAGGGTGGAAGTACAAAAATTCGGAGTGGGAATGAAGAAGATGGAGGGTGGAGTAGGAGAAGGTCCGCCAGGTCGGAATTGCTGGCAACGGTGGAAAGTTTCGTCGCCTAACGGAAAACAATTCACTGCAAAAATGTGCGAGTCAGCTGTGCGAATTTTGGGTTTTTCCGCGAGGTACAGCTGCTCCTTTGTATTAGCTACGGCGGTCCGCGGCCGGGTAAAAATTACCTGAACTGGCCATGCTGGTCTCGCTACACGCAGGTTTCAAGACGCAACAACCAGTAACCAACAATTCTTTTTAATAGAGCTGATCACTTCTATCCCCTCTATTATCGAAACGAACGAAACTTACGCGAAGCACTGAAAATGCTTGCAACGCTTTCAATTAAATGGAGGTATCGGCGGAGATTTAGGAACATTAAGGCAGTCCCGTTAATCTATATTCTTTAAACAAATTTAAATGTGACATAATTACTGCTTTCACGATAGTGGGGATGAAGTCGATGGTTGAACTATGATACGGATACAGTAGTTTCTTAATCCCAGGTACGCGGATAGTTTGTCGGCAAGTTCGCACGAATAAAATTCTTTTTTATCGAATGGTATAAAATCGATAACAAATAAACAATAAGGAATGTAGCGATGATGATCCGCTATCGAGAAGGCACGACCTCATCCTATCACTTAAAATGCACGTACTTCCATGATAGAATGATCCTCGCTATAACATTGATAAATAAAAAGAATTTTTCGTTCCAACCAATCGAATTACCCAAATTCATGTAAAGAGAGATCAAAGAATGTTTAAAGAATTATATTTTTTACATAGAGTTTCGATTTTAGGGTTATCCTCGTCAAGTTAACCCCTTGCCCTACAACAACGAGTCAGACTCGTGATTAAGATTTCGAACAGAATCTTTTAAACATGCGTTTCCTTAATTTTCTTTACACCGAAATAACATTCTATTTAATCTCTGATCGCATACAATCGGTAGAGAATAGCTACGCACGAGGTAACTATAAATTTAACTTTTCTTTTTGTCGTTTCGCGGAAGATAAAGAAAATCTAATCACTGTTATCGGAAAATAAATTGTAGGCCAAGGGGTTAAAAACACACGAAGATGCATGTGAAGATCCGCGAACCTATACGTGCACTCGGTTAATGTATTTTACACGATTCATTCTAACAATGTTTTTACCCTAAATTTTATATCTTAACAACAATGTTCCTATCTTGATCTGTTTGAAGAATTCAACACGGTTCTTTTCCAAAGTATACGTTCGTTTGAAAATTAATGTGCGGAAACTCGAATGGACGAATTAATTCGTTTGTTCGTATTCGCTTACCTTTCGATAACTTTGCGGTTTTCTCCCGAATCAACTCTTTCGCTTCGTTGTATCCCGATGTCCACGTCGGTATAAACAAACTTTTAGAGAGACTATAATTGACTCGTTAGAAGAAAAAGTTCTTTTTTGGCTGCACTTCGTTCAATTCGTTGAATTAATTATAGAGAAAATTTCTTTTTATATTTTACACTTAAGCTTTCACCACGCCCGACAAATTATTATCGAACTATTTTATCACAAATATTTTTCACTTTCTTTTAAATTACGATGGTTTCGAATTGCCTTAATAATTGTTTTGTACGTCTTTTATAGCATTTCGGGACTGTTCCTTCCAATTGTTCTAACCAGATTGAGTTTTTATTAAAAAAACTTGCGATAAATAATTCACGAACTTTCGAAAAATTTAGCAAGGAGAAACTATTCGTTTACTAGACTAGCCGATTAATTGAACCAGCTAGCAAACAAACCACAAGAACGGTAGGGGCAATATTTTCGCTGTCAGAAAGACGTGACGCTTAACTACTCTTAACGCTCTAGACAATAAACAAAAATGAAGCACCAACATTGGCCAATACTTGGTCACCCAAAATAGTATATATATAAGCCGCCAATGTATCCAAACGCGTCAGATCCGATCGGTCGGCTCACGCTGACGCTTGTACATTTCAACAACGCAGAATAAACTTCTATCCAAACCCAAGCTTCTGGTCGGGTCTCGCATTTCAATTTGACGCTCCTTCTCATCAATCCTTTCTCTACGACAGTTCCGTCCGCTGAAGTACCGCCACTGAACGAAAAATCGCGCCAGAAATATGCACACTGCGCGTGGTTTCTGCATATACGTTTCTCTAAGTCCTTAAGTAATAACTGGGCTGAATAAAACAATCATTGCTCTAATGTAACAAGTATATTTACATTTTTATTACGAAAAAGACTTACAAAATACAAAATTATAGGTAGTTTTAGGATTATAGATGTCGTATATATGCGGCGCTCGTACCCACAGGTCGTCGAATAAATCCCGCATATATGCGGCCCTCGGAGCGAAAGGATTAATTTGCGCTGACGCGACCGTCTCCCCGAACCACGGGACGGACACCTCGACAGTTACATCAATGATTACTTAATGCGTTACAATCAATATAATAACTATTTATGGATTTAGATGAAATTCTACTGTCTCGTTACGTTTCCATCTATCATCTCGATAAAAATGAATATTAAATATATTTTAATTGAATCATTCCATTTTTAAAGTATACTTTAAAGCCTCACTCCCCTCTCCTCTAAGGCTTAACACATTTGCAACTGTATTAAATATAGAAAATTTATCTTTTTCAATTGCAAACAAATAATTTCGCGCGCGACAGAAACGCAACAAAATAAAAACATCGTGACAGAAAGAAAAAGATACATTCCCATTCAATTTTCATAGGTCCTCTTCACCGTTAAATTATTAAAAAATCTTTAATATAAACATACATACAGACGTAGGTGTTTGAGATAGCCTTGCGAAACAACTATGCGGCAGAAATTTTGACGGAATCTTTTCGATCCGTAAAGCGACGCAAAGACTCGGTAGACACTAGTACAACAGAGGCTGACATAATCAAGATCCTATGGGAAATGCGTCTCATGAAGCCATACGATCACCTAAACATGGTCGACGAATATTCGTCTAGTAGCTGACGCGTGCGATATTACAACAAACACCACAAGATCGAGATCCTCAAACTGACGTGTTATATTGGATAGTCGGAAAAGTATTGAGAGATTTTTGTGATGTTTTGATTAAATGTTTCTTTTATCCAAAATGAATTCTATTCAAGTATATGTTGGCCATTATTATCTATGATTTTTTGCCATTTTTCGGATAGAGCGATAATCCCATCGGAATAGAATTTCTGTGGTTTGTCGGCTAAAAACTTGGCCAAGTGATTTTCACAGTTCTTTTTTGAATCCAACTATTTACCACCAAGGTAGTTTTGCAGAGATCGAAACAAATGATAATCTATTGGTGCAAGGTATGGGCTATACGATGGATGCATCAAAACTTTCCAGTCAAGCTCTTCCAATTTTTGTTTGAACAATGATTCGCAGATGGAAACTTGATCAATCAAATTTTTCTCTGTTAAATCATGAGGCACCCAAACATCGAGCTTCTTTTTGTATCCAGCCTTCTGCGAATGATCCAAAACGGTCGAATGGTGAATTTTTAGTTCCCAAGCAATCTCATGACTGCTTATATGCCGATCTTGCTCAACTATTTGCATTATTTTATCGACTTTTTCTGTGATTGGTCGCCCAGAGCGAGGTGCATCTTTAATATCAAAATTTCCAGCGGAACCATCTACATGCTGTTGCATTTGATAAAACATCTCGACCATAAACACTACAAATTTTTTCACTAATTTTATTTTTCACAACTCATTTTTTCACTAATATCACTTTTGGCACGATTGACAAAATACAAAACTGTCTTGACGAAACTTGTAGACTGAAATTTCACCTCTCTAATGCGCATTAGTATAAAGCAATCCGATTGGTGTTGTTCGATATATGACACCAAACAATATCTAGTGACAAAAATCTCTCAATACTTTTCCGACTACCCAATACAATATATAATAATCGTCCGGTTGCTAGCTTTCTTTCTTCTTTAGTTGCAACCACGATGCGTAGCCATCGAGAGGACGAGTAGGATACACGCGTACATTTAGTATTCGAAATCCTCACCTAGGTCGATACGGATTAAAACGATCATGTTGCCGATCATCGGCCAAGTTCTTCCCGAGTTTACTACTCTCCGAGTTCAATAAAATCGGTAAACTCGAAGCACCGGAGAACGTACGCGATGCCGGTCGCTGAAACGACTGGCGTAGAAGAAGAAGCTTCTGGCCAAGTAACCTTTGGCCGACACGGTATCTCTTTAGTTTCTTCGGGATTCCATCGTACGTTCGTATCCACCGACACGCGGTGCAGCATCCGTCTTCTTCGAAAGCTGGCTAAAATTATTTCATTGGTTTTTTCCTAAAAAGTACCTGGGAATCGGATAATGTTGGAAACTGTTTCATACAATTTCACAAAAAAGAAAAAAGAAAAAATGCAAGTAAAAGCGTATATGGATATTATATTTTTATATTATTTATTTTATGGTAGGTTGGTCAATGTTACTTGTATTATTTTAGTTGAATACAAATTACCTTTTCCGATTGCGGATTTCAATGTGTTAGTCTCCTTCTTCACGGAATTCTATTTCCGAAACGTCTGCCATGTCTTCGGCTACTCTACGTTGTCCTGGAATCAAAGTTCTAAAATTTTTGTAGAAAATTACTTTCTTTTATGTTGTATTTTATTGGATATTTTGTACACTTCCTCCGTGTAAGATTGAATCAACGCAGTACGAATATCTGCGGAGAAACGATAAATCGTTCTTGGAAGTTCATAGCCAGTATACAGTATAGCTATACATATGTATATTATACATACATGTATAGCTCCTTAGCATTCATTCTCTGTGATCTAGTTGAACAGTAAAGACGTTTCTTTCATCCAGTTTAAAATAAAGCATTTACTAGAAATAAAGTGGTGCAGTTATTTGTATTTAGAATCCATAATCCCAACATATTTATTTCAGTATGTTTAGGTACGAACAAGTACGAAGATAATGAAATTGAGATATCTAATATACAGAACACCAGAACTACAGAATACACAGGTCAACTGAACATAATGTACTTTGAGGAAATGATCAAGCACCGTTTGTTTTATTTATCTAACAGTAATACAAGGACTAATACAACTGTTTAAATTACTGCAACTGAATTAAGTTTCAGTTGTATTAATCGAAACACACAAGCTCTTCTTATACGCTCTTTGATATATCTTTTTTCATCGTTGTTGGTATTTTATTGTACACTTGCTGCTTTAATTTTCCCCAGAAATAACAGTCCAGAGGTGTTAAATCTGGAGAATATGCGAGCCATTTATGATTTCCTGCACGAGTAATCCAACGATCTCCGAATGTCACGTTGAGGAATCGAGTAATTATCCGTGCAGGATGAACAGGGTTTAACTTATGGCTTAACCCAGACCACGAATGACCTTTCCAATAGGTTTTTAGGTCCATTATATTCGTCTTGAAATACTCTATCGAAATGTAGGTAAAAAGACATGTCGTTCCATTTAAAAGAAAAAAGAAAAATACAGAGATGACCTTCGTATCTCCTTGACCTCATCCTCATCCACTTCAAATAAAAAAACTAATAACATCGGATGATCAGCCCCTCGACATCAAATAATTTTGACCGGATGCATTTCTTCCTACCACCAATAGCAGCCAAGTTATTCAAGTGGCCGGTTTTAAGTACCTCACCCTGCGTAGCTCGAGGGAATGTTTTCTACTTCAAGTTGTTACATAGTATTAATTAAATAATATAATTATATAATAGTTAGGAGGCTTAGTAACAATCCTAGCGGCACCCTGATCTCGCATAAAATCCGTTCGCTGCATCGCATTCCAGAACAAGGTTTATCCAACCTAATAGTTCCTCGGTTTCGCACTGGGTTCGTCCGTATCTTACAGCTTCTTGATTTCGCCATCTGTGAGTCAGCCAATTTTGCATTGGGTTCGTCTGCAATGTTTTCTGCAAACTTCCCAACTTCCTAGCAGCTCCCGATTACGCATGGAGTTCGTCTGCGCGTCATCCCCACTGGTTCCCCTGAATTTCGTATTGCGTTCGTCCACGAAGTTCAACCTCCTGCTGCTTCCCAATTTCGTATTGGGTTAGGTCCTCGAACTAACCCCTAACTGATAAACCGAAACCGTATTCCGAGGGTAGTAACCCTTCCATAGGCTCCTTACGCTAGCCGATGACAATAGAATTAGTTCGCAATTAATTCGCTTTAAGCAGAATCTACCGAATATGAATGTTATTCCTTTCTTTTAGAAAGAAATAGAGTCTATCCTCTTTTGTAACCGATATTTGGTATTAAAACAAATATAGATATAAAATAAATATTTTCTTATTTCTTTTAGAAACTTGTTGAACACAAAGAAATTTTTATTTTTTATAACCTTGAAGAAAATTTCACGGCAAAAGGTTCATCGTTTACTTGCTTTTGTCGAATATAATAAACAACATTTCGAGCGGTAATTAAAATAAATATGAATTAAGGAATATCTCGATAAGTACTTTTCGACTTCGTTCGCTCAATATTCGACGATCCTTTAAATTACAAGATGAAATATTATATTATACATTGTAAAATGTATTATCCTGATGTCCCAGGAAACAACGGAACAGTTTTTAATACCAAACAACTTATATTTGAAACATCATCTTATACAACAAATGGGTTTTAAGTAAACTGAGATAGCATAGTTACGCAACTCACTCTGTACATATAACAAGCAATATAAACGATCCAAGGCGAAGGAATTCAGCCATTATGTTTGCACCAATCTCGTACAAGTGAATTGCAATGAATAGATACATTGAATAATTCTGGTTTTGAATTTTGGTTATTTTGGTCAGCATTTAGCAATCTTTTCACCAATAGAACTATTAAATTTTCTGCACTAAGCTTTTACACATTTATTTATGGGTATTTGGAGTATATAACTTATTGTTTGTAAAATAAAAATAATACAAATTAAATTGTATTGACTTGCATATTTGTTTGTAGAGTATTTTTAGAAAAAAAATCTGTTCATTATTATCACGATTCCGGTCCATTTGTTAATCGAAAACAAAAAATAAAAAAGTATCTTAATCAGCATCAAAAGAATATAAAAAAACAACGGATCTTAACCATTTTTATTAGTGCGATAAAAGGATACGCGTTGAAGATCCTTATAAAATTTTCAATTAATTCGTCAACTAGAACATGGAATATCGTGACAACAGTTTCGAGAAATGTAATTTTGAAACGTATATCACGTATGAAAATACATGTAATTTTCCACTCATCTGTAAATGACCTGTAAAGGACCATACGATGGATCTACTTTTCCTTTAAAATATTATTGTTCGGTCCATTTTTCTCCGCAAAAACCTTTATATGATTAGAAACAGATTAAAAAATGTTGCAACTGTTTGAGAACGTGCCACGCACCAAATGCTTTGAACTCCTTTTCAAAAACGTAATTTTTTTATTCAAAATATTAAAACTTTTGTAACTACATTTATTTTACGAATTCAAAGGAATCCTTCTGTACACATATTCGAAAACATTCGTGAAGACTAGAAAATAAAAAGAAAAAATTTGATTAAATTCAAACCACGATATCTATCTCTTTAAAAGATACATATTAGATACATATAAAAGATACAAGATATTTTTATTTAGGATGATTCAAAATGGACTTTGACCCATTATAACTCTGTATTTCTATTTTATGCAAATATGCACGATATGATGAAAAGTGTAATATTTGAGTTCTATTAAACGTTTATTACCTCATCGATAGAAATTCCAAATTTCAAAGCATATTTTCGCAATGACCGTTGTATACGCATATAGAGAGCAATGAACGTTACACTAAGGTGAAACAGATAAATCTTTAGTTTCTTAAAAGTGACACGCAGCACGATACACGCATGCTGACCAAATAATAATATAACAATAGAATGGACGCATTTCTTATAAGGTAAATCTGTTCTTAAGAATCTAAAATCGTGACCTAATTTTGTGTTCGTGTAATTGAACCGATGCTTTCTTGCTTCGTTACATTTTTATTTTTCCGAGGCACACGATTAGAGCAGTCATACGACACACAGAGAAATAATGCGCCGATAGTTCGCCTGCGTGTTGGATCCATTTCACTTTCGCTCCTTGTTTTTCACACATCCCAGCTACACAATTTTACAAACTTATTTTTTCGTTTCTAGGATTTTGTTTTCAAGTTACTTTATTGCGAAGCGATATCTGTTGCCTTGCACAATTACAACGTAGTCTTCATGATGCTCGGAAATATACACTTTACGTTCACTCTAATAATTGAAGGGTTCGTTGTTAAAAACACCTCTTGCCAAAAAATTCGAGAGTTTAATTGACTTAATATAGATTTTCATATTATTCTGTAATAATGAATAAAATTTAAATGAAACTATAATTTGGAATTTAAAAGAATTACGTAATCAGTCAAAATTACATCTTAAATATATCAGTTTACTAAAAAATAAATTAAATTTTATAACACTTTTAACGCAATATCGTAATTTTTTAGAAGAGTGGTTTTCCTTGCGAACTTTATATTTCGTACTTCTTCTGTAATCGGAAGTTGATTGTTTAAGGCCATTTTTATTTTGAAAGACGGACTATGGAGATGCAAAGATAGTTGCATATCGTATGCAACTAATAACATTGTAAAATTAAGTACACTCGGATTAAAACCCAGTATTCATCGATTTATCTTTTACATCTCCAGAATTCAGTGCTGAGAACAAAAATCAATTATTACATTTATATTCTATTTTCAATTAAGAAAAGTAAAGAGGATTGCAACCCTATTGCAAAGTTTACAATTATTTTTTCCGACCGTAAAATGCCTTTTTTAATTACAACGAGGATTAGAGAATAAATGGGATTTATAAAACTTCAAAAATTTGGTGCGTTTCTGCTTCGAGCATACATTGTAGTTTCGCCTACTACGTAAATAAATGTTTCTAACAATCAATTACGTACATTTTTCCATGTTGTTTGAACAATTCGAACAATATTATAATTATGTACGAATATAATTCTACACTCTGTCGAGGAACTACAAGGTACCAAAGCATAAACTGACGAGAACGATGTCTTATTTATCGACAAAAACATAGTGCATTTACAAACAATTAAAAAAAAACACACACACATTAATGAACATAATTAACAGAAGATCACCGTATAACAAACTGGACTCAGGCAGATGTCCGAATCCTTTTAACTTTTCATTAGTATTTCCATACACTTTTAAACCTGTAGATGTTCAAAACACTACCTTTGTTCGTAATACGACAAAGATCTACGACAATATGTGAATTGCTAATTTTGTTTTTTTCTTAATAATTACTTGTCGTAGAATACAAGTAAATCGAGTGCATTATTCTCGACATAAATCTTTTTTCTCTCTTTCACACGCACGCACGCACACACACACACGCGCACACACACACACACACACACAGTCTGTCTGACTCTCTCTCTCACTCTCCCTCTTTCTCTATCGCTCTATCCTAATTACGTACGAAATTACGTAACGAAATTAAGGCGAAAAAATGCTTAATAGCTATACAAAGTAGCTACATTAATTATGCAAAGGGTACTGATACTGACTCGCAAACATAAGAAACTGAAACGCACATGGACAATTTGCTGTTAACTTTTTTATAATGATTGTACAAAAAGTAAAATTAATATTCTTCTTCGTCAGGCGCGAGTCCATCTCCTTCTAACTCTTCAGGTGCCGCAAATCCTTCCTATACAAAAGAAAAACATTTTATTTAACATAATATAATTATATCAAAATAATTTTTAATGAACTAAATTTGTCGAAGCTGTACCTCCGTAGCATAAAGAACTTCTAAAATTTTCTGTACTATAGGTGGGGGATCTCCATTATCACAATCTTGGCACATAACTTCGATGTCACGCAGTTTACCAAAATAGAAGTCTCTTTCTTTTTCTAGACCTTCCAGTGATATTTTTAACTCCATTAACTACAAAAAAATAAATTATATTTCTACAATTGATAATATCAGATGAACCTTAAATGAAATAATACTTGACTCTATAATACCTGAGCACTAAGTTCTTCAACTTTACCATTATCCCCACGATTACCGACTGCACCCGTTTTCACTGGCGGGCGGTGTGCAGGCACTTTATTAACTAGATTCAAAATTTTAACATACTATAAAATTCAATGGATACACTAGAAATTATATTAATTATATTTATAAAGATATTAAATGTGATGATACAAAAGAGTACTCTTAACATGAAATCTACATTGCTAAAACACATAATGCTGTGAAAAGATATGACAAACAACATGAAAAAGCATGCATCAATAAATTTATGCACTATGCCTACAATACTTGAATGCTTAAATTCATGGATTGGTAAAAAAATTACGATAAAAACATACTCGAGAACTTTTACAGAATTTAGCTAACCTCATGCAGCTATTTAATAACACAGACAAAATTTACTTATTTGTGTCGTTAAATAAAAGATGAACAATCAAAACTTTGAAGAATATTTGTACAAAAATTTCGTAACGTTTTAATATATATACAGGGTGCGGCACCTAAAACAGGTCACCTGAATAACTCGCTTGCTTTTGAAGATAGAAAAAAAGGATCAGACCAAACTTACTTGATATCGAGGGGCTCGTAATCTGATGTCATTAATGTTTTTATAGATGGAGACGTCAAGGAGATACGAAGGTCAACCCTGTTTTTTTAAATGGAACGGTATGGTTTTTTATTTACATTCTGATAGTGTATTTCAAGACGAATACAATGGCCTATTATGAAGGTCATTCAAGGTCACGCAAGGTCAACTGCAATAGAAAATAAAATGTCTCAAAGCACTCTTCGAACACTACGACGATTTACATGTAACATGTTATGTACGTATTCACTGCTACTTCAAGTGTTCAAAATGTCGACCTTGAACACTGAGACATAATCTAAAACGTTGCAATACTGATGATACTGCCTGACAAATTTCCAGTTTCTCAAAACTTTTTTATAATGTTCGTAAAGACAGAAAGTGAAGGTCTATTATTACGATCGGGAAATCTTTCACCATACACACGTACCGCTTCCCTCATAATTCTATGACATTCACCATAAATGATAACCATTTCCACTTTCTCTGCTATTGTGTAACGCATTCTTGAAAATTGAACACATAGATTGAATATTTCGAAGTCGTACTCTAGTCGGTAGTCAAACTACTAATAACATTTCTGGATACAGGTAAGCATACAATGTGATGGTATGTTTGTTTATGTTCTGCGACCCTTACCAATACTTAGAAGAGCAGTATGCCGACAACCAGAGAAGACACAAAAGTATTTGAAGAGTGCTTTGAGACATTTTATTTTCTATTGCAGTTGACCTTGCGTGACCTTGAATGACCTTCATAATAGGCCATTGTATTCGTCTTGAAATACACTATCAGAATGTAAATAAAAAACCATACCGTTCCATTTAAAAAAACAGGGTTGACCTTCATATCTCCTTAACGTTTCCACCTATAAAAAAATTAATGACATCAGATTACGAGCCCCTCGATATCAAGTAAGTTTGGTCTGATCCTTTTTTTTATATCTTCAAAAGCAAGCGAGTTATTCAGGTGACCTGTTTTAGGTGCCGCACCCTGTATATTTATTGAACTTCTGATCAGTAAAAAAGATGTCAGAGAAACGAGCATGAAATATTAAAAATAAATAGTTACTAGTATATTTAGAATCTAGAGGATGTACAGTCGGACGCAAGCGTTTAACCACTCTTTACAAAGAGCTTTTTTAAAAGTGAATCAAACATATCTAGGGCTTTTCGAGTTTACTAGATGACGAACAAGAAATACTGTAAAAATTTCAATTGGTCCAAACTCTAGGAAAACCGCTAAAAAATAATTATATATATATATATATATATATATATATCTTTTCCATATATATTGTATATATTTGATATCAATAATAATATTATTAATAATATTTTTAACATATAATATGATTTTTTTTTTCCACGAAATCTAGTAAATTAATTATTTCATCTCTGCAAAAATTCCAAGTCGTTCAATTCATTTGTAACACAGTTCTCTTTTAAAGAATGAATGAATGCATCTGACTCTTTGTCCTCCTTTATTAGGACAGACAACTCCGATCTTTTAATAAATTAGAAGACAGCCAATGTTGAACGTATAATTCTTTTTTTGCACATTGCTTATACTCGAAATCTTTTTGCATTATGTTTAGTGGTGTAAGATCAAATACAACATAAAAGAAAAAACATATGAAATAATGTACCATCAATGCGACCTGTTGTTTTAGGTAAAGCTACATAACGGCGTGTATTGCGTTTTGCATTAGTGCCGCGCGGTGCATTACTTCCACCACTACCCATGGATTCTCCTCCTCGCATACCAAGTGCATCGTATGGTTCTGTTCTGGAGTAATTTGCATCAAAAAATTTCTTGAACCATTGCAAAAACTCGAAGTTGTCTTGAAATCTGCCCTTCACCAGTTTATCAATTGGAACAATCTGCAAATGATTAGCAAAAAAAACTTGTGGAACAAAATAAAAAAAAATAACTTAATAAAACAATACAAAGTAAAGAAAGATTAATCCAAATCAAATTTTCAATGAGTGTTTGTAACACCTGTTACCATGTCATTGTAAATGCGTTATATAAATTGCTGTCATATATATATAAAGTACTATTGTAATAATAGATTTCATAAAAAGATTAAAGAAAATTCAGTCTGTTGTATGTCTCTAAGGCAATCTGTTACCCCCTACTTAGGTGTATTTATAGACTGTTAAAAATAACAGTCATCATAGCATTCTACCTATGTAGTAAATAAGCATTTTAGATATTTAAATTGTGTATCAAGCATATGGTTTTAGATTTGAAATAGGTATATCATTTTTGTATACATTGCTAATGATAATGCAATAATAAATCAGAAAAAACTTTCTTACACTTAAAATAGATGAACAATAAAGTGATACTGTGCTATTGTTTCATTGAGATTGCATAACTGTGCATTTATGTGTGCCTAAAATTGCAAAAGCTGGTGCTTTCTACTTTACAACAATTGCACCAAAGTGTCTAAACGTACATGTAAAGTGCAATATACCCAGCCAGAATGATTATTTATGCAGCACACAAATGATTTTTTTAACTTTATGAGTATCATGATAGCATGCAAAAAATAACATAGTTAAATTGACACATTATTGTTGCTATACCCTGCTGTTGGCGAGGGGCAATATTACGCTGTTGCATATGCTTTTGCGGCATATTTGACTGTTTTGATTGAGGAGGCAAAAGTACCAACTGAGGATTCGACAAATTATGTGTTCCATCAACCCCAGAACCCAATGGTATACAACCACGTGCTTCGTATGCTTCATATTCACGACCATCATAATTTGCATCAAAGAATTTCTTGAACCATTGCAGAAACTCAAAATTATCTTGAAAGCGGCCTTTTATTAACTTATCCACTGGTATTACCTGAGCCATTTTGTGAACAATAAGATTATGATTTTCTGCACATTATAGTTCGAGTAATAAAGCTTTTATGTGGAGCAATATGATTCCATATATGTATTGACATGGTATCTGGTTTCATTATTGAAGTTTACCTTGATACCAGTGTCTTATTTCATTTATGTGTATTTCAATCTATTGTTATTGTTCAACTATATTAAGTTCTAAGTGTAAAGGGTCTTCCTATATTAAAAAGAATTGAAAAGAGTATGTTTCTGTTAATAATCTGCTGCTGTAAGCATCAAAGTAGAAAGACCCCTTGACAATACTATTACAAATTGTACAATCATAATTAACATTCTTTTGTAGATAACATTTTTTATTCAAAACTTTGTACTATATTCATCTAAAGTGCTTTTGATAAATGACGTGAATGATTTCTAACTTACCTTATCTACATTCATTTTTTTGAAACCACCTTGCAGAATTTTAAAATTCTGTATGTATTCGTGTTCAAGATTTGTCTTGAACTTGACCCTCTTTAAGGGTACACTACCTGGGAAGAGCATGTCCATAAACTGGCAATAAACTGCACCAGTACATAATTCTTCAATCTTGATGAATGACGCTTGCAAACAGTCATTCACCCAAGCCAACATATCATGTCGGCTCAAGTTTTCCGCTGTTACATTTGTTGCATAGACATTAACAGCCATATTGGTACTGTTGACTAAGTCGTAAATGTCTGAAATAGAACAATGAAGGAATCAATTTTCTGTAATAAAGATATTTCTGTCAATTTATACATGCTCCTACCCACATTATTTAATATTAATCTTTTCAAGAACATTACACATGATGATTTTGGTAATCTTTATGGTTATTAAACTTTTATTTATGCTACGCTAACTTAAATCATTACAACATTTTCAGATTAAAACTATAGTTATAGAATGTATAATTCAGAACAGAAAGTCAACAAAGCAATCTTTGGTAATTTAAATTCAAATACATTAGTATAACCTAAAATAGTAAATGTGATGAACTGATCAAAATTGATTATTCAATAAGCCTTCAGAGATACATACAGTGAGTAAACAAAGTACTTTTTTAAAATTTCATCAAACGAGTTCTTTTTTTTGAATTATTACAAGAATTAGTTTACTAGCTATAACACGTAAATCATTTTTTTCTAAGTTACTGTTAATTAGAACTATGAATAAAAAAGGTACAGGTCACAATTCTGAACATTTTTATGTGCACCTGCAATGAAAATTTAAAAGATGCATTTTGTAGATTTAAGGAAATTACATATGTACATGCGCAAAGTTTCATCAAAATTGATTAAGGTTGCTGCAAGTTATAAACAGTTTAAAAATAGAAAAAATTCTAAGAAACAGAGAATTAAAAAAATCAAAAGCCCTAAATTCAAAGGTTCTTTTAACTTGCAATGCCTATAGCTCTTTTATGCATCCACCAATATCAATGAAACTTTGTACGTGTACACAATCTACTCAGATCTACAAAGAAAAATCTTTTAACTTATCGTTAGAGTTACACATAAAAATGTTCAGAATTGTGACCAATACCTTTTTATTTTTGTAATTCTAATAACAACTTAAGAACGAAATTATTTACCTATTACCTAGTAAACGAGTCCTTGATATCTTGAAAAAAGTGACGATATTTGGTAGAATATTTACATTACATTTTTATGTACCAATATTTAGTACAAATAAAGTGGTACCCATTTTATATACGCTTTTCGCAATTACAAAGTTAAAGAGAATTTTACATTCCTTTAAATTGTAATACTTTACATGACCAAAGACATTTAAATATCTTATACAGTTGGTGAACTATATTGAGCAAATTAATTGTTGGAGATTGTATTTATATAACGTACAATTGCAATATTATGGGAGAGGGGGTATTGAATTATCATTAAAATTGATAGCAACTATAATTACATCTAATATCGAGTACAGTCATTTACAAGACTACTGAGAACTAACAACACTTTCAATGTGTTTTATCACATGTGAGATACAGTAATAATATACAATATATGCACACATAATTAATATGCAATATATTAATTACAAGATTACAGCGTTCGAAAGTCCGCCTCGAATGCAGTCAACAAATGTAACACAGAAATCTTTTACTATGAATACACGGTCCGGCACCGGCAACGAGTTCATAACGAGATAGTCATCCGTGGCGGTTCTTCTTCGTTTTATAGAAGATAACCGAGAACAAGATTGACAAATAGAAATGGTGGAGGCGATGGTAACGAGCTCATAATGGAAAAGATAACAATTGTATAAAAAAATATTGTAAATCTTTTCAAGAACACTAAAACAATCACGCGATATTCCTTAAATGGTTTAGACTATGTCAGACTTAAAAGGAATAACGTTCCATTCACTTTTTTTGGTCTGAAACTGTTCGTCGATATGCTCGAGGTTTCTTCTACGTAATACCAAGATGTTTCAACGCGCATATTCTCGTTTCAATGCAAGACCAACCGACCAATTTTGTGTAAAAATTCATCAAGAAGTTTTTAATGTCTATAAAAACCTCAAAATACTTATACAACGACTTACCGAGCAACAAGGAAACACTGTAACACCAGTCGGGAGTGGTTCTCCGTACGTAAATGACAAATGTATACTATGTAGATCGTTCAAATGCGCATACAGGGGAAACTTCTAACGGTTATTTTAAAGATGATTGGATGATACAAACGTACCGTGCTAAATTTTAGTGACCAATTTCAACCGGCGTTAGAGAAGTTCGTTGCTCCGAGATACGTTCAAAACTGAAGAATTCGCAGTATCCGTTAATGGTGGAGATCAAATGTTTAATCTTGTTTCACAAGATGTGTCGCATTTTGCCGCCAGTTGTTACGGTCTCGCCAATCACATCAGCCATCTTGGACAAAATCGTCGAACTGTCGCGAAGTTTATAATTACAATTTTTTCTTGTTCTATACCCAATAGCCTCAAATTCAACATTTTAGAAAATGGCTAATAATAATGACAAATCGTTGTTTTAAACATAGTGTTATTATTTTATATTTTAAATATTTTAGTATTGTGTAAAATCAACCTTAAGCATCGCATTGGCTATGCACATTGCCAATCGGTGGTTGCCAACGAATTCGAACAAAACCACCTTGATAATTTTGAATACGTTAAAAGGTCAATAAAAAACATTAAGAAATATAATTAAAAAAAACTGTTATGATTCGGATGAAAAGTTGTCCTACTCCTAGCAATAAATTTTTTGCCAAACACAATAGTATGAACTTTACAAGAAATAATTTTTTTATATAACACGATACGGTATAAATAAAGCTGTTGTGATAATATTAAATTGGTCTAGCAGTTTAACGTAAAAGATAATTAAGGCATAAGTATTGGATCATATTAATTTGCAATTTAATTATATTTCTATGTAAGGAAAAATATAGAATATAAGAGAATAAATAATAATTACGGGTTGTTAAAAATTTCTATTTTTAGTTTATGTTGATTTTGAGAAATAATATATCAGAGTATGATAAAGCGGAAAACAAGTTAGTATAAGATATTGCGAAGTTTCGTTTTTACTGTAATACAATAATGCAATATAGGCAAACCGGAAGTTCTAACCCGGAGGGGAAATAGTATGTATAAATAAATGCACGTATATAACCATTTTTAATTGATTCACGGAGTTCACTCTTATTTATAGATTCTTTTTCATACAAATTAACTTCCATAATATTTACGAATTTTTTATTGATCTTAAATTGAAAAGTTTAAGTTAATTTCCTACTTTGATTGATCTACCTATATACTAAACATAACTTATTTTTTATAAAATAAAATGTTCGAAATTATATACTACACTTCTATTTCATTAGATACAATATACTACTACAAGTAAAGAAGTGATATATATATACGAAAAGGCAGAGAAGTCAAGAAAAAAATGAGAAATAACAAATAGAAAGAGAAATATTTTCTTTTCTTTTTTCATTTTTTACTTATTGGAGGATAAATCCAATAAATTTAATAATAAGCCAAATGTATTAGTAAAGATCATAATTTTTCCAATAAACTACTGTCCTTAGTTGATGCTTTTTACATATCCGAATTCTTACATGATGTGGAGTTTCATGACCGCCCCCATTGTAAGATTGTGTATTGAGGACAATCGTCAATTCTGAAATATATGCACAATTGTAGGAAATTTCATCATACCAAATGAGAAAATATAATTTACTACCACAACAGGAAAGTACAAGATTACTTGAAAGATGATAAGATTAAAACAATGAACTGGCCATTAAACAGTATTAATTTAGGCCCAATAGAAAATTCATGAATCACAAATAAGAACATAATTCGTTAGAAAAAAAAACTTAATACAGATGAACTATGTAAAACAATTCAGGTATTGGAATAAAATCATACTAACAAGATATAAAAAATTTGATTGAATCAATGACGAAGCAGATGAAATATAAAAATTCATACACGTGAAAATGTTACTAAATATTAGATAACATGAATTATTGTTTGTTTGTTATGAGACTAATTGTAAATTTATATGGTCCCATATTTTTTCAGAATTTCTTTCAACCACATATTTTTTCCACGCAACATTTTGCTTATTCATTGTTTTTTATTAGTCAATAAAGGAATGTCGTAATTGTGTTTTGTATATTTGTTTGATATTGGACCAATTTAATATTACCGTAATAATATTATTCATATCGTATTGCATTAAGTAAGAAAATTTGATTTCTTTCAAGTTCGTCCCACTGTATTTGTTTAAAAACTGATTGCTAAGGGCAGGTATTAGGAATACGTTAATATAAATTTTTATCTTATTTTCATGTGCTGAATTTGCTAAAATCTCACAGAAATGAAATTTCTTTGTAATCCCCTAAAATAAGATAATTGTTAGGCCTAAGTTTTCCATTTAGCCGACGTTAAACGTAATGCATTTTCAGCATAAAAGTATTCCTCTGATTGTAGTTGTAATTTAGTTTTGTACTCCATTAATGCAGCACGATCTGCTTGTTGTACAAATATCTATAATAAAAAAATAAAAATTTATTTATTTTTTCTCCCACTTGTAGATAGTTGAGCAACATTGTACTTACATCTATTACTGTCCTAAAGCAATGCATATTTTTAGCTAATTCCAACCTCCTTTCTATGTTATCAACAAGTTTTAAATATTTCTCAAGGACGTGAGAAGGTGCCTTATTTTTATACAATATTTTTACTACATCTTCTATTGATAGTTGTAATTGTAACTTTTTATTTCCCAGCCATCCCTAACAAAAAATCAGTTATATATTCTTTCCTTCTACATTATTGCATAAAGTTTCTTAGTGGCTTATTACTTTTGTTAGAAGGAGTCTATCCACATTGTCCCATTCACCAGCCGATGCTCTGACTTCTAATGCAACTTTTTGGTATTGTTTAGGAGATATGTTGTGTACCTGAGACAATATCTCAGGGGATATTAAAGTACCTTCTGGTGAATTCCAGTGGCCTTTACTAACATGCCTTAGACACTCAAGAACAGATGTATTTAACTCTAACTCTTCATTGCCATGTATTTTTCTGACTGTTGTTTGCCACTCTAATAATAAATTAATACAATCATATTTATCAATTACATGACTCGATTTTCCAAGAAAGAAATAGTTTACCTAGAAACTTAATGTAGGACTGGACAAACGAAGCTTCCTTGCAGTTAACTAAGGTAGAAAATTGTGTTTTGTAGCAATTACGAAGTTTACTTAATAGTCTATCTGGATCGGGAGTATTTTTTATGATAATATGTAATGTTTTCATCTAAAATAAAATACAAAATATATTATATTTATTACATAATATAAGTTTTGTGAAAACTTACAGCGGCATCTACTGGTTGTCCTAGCATGCTATAAAAAGTATTAATTGATAAGAACACGAAAATATGTTATTAAAAAAGATATGCATATACACGTTAAATTCAAAACATACGTTAAAATATCTGTGATTTCATTTATTTGCAATCTTGTGGATAAATATCGAATATATACATTTACTGCATCCATCCTTTCTGCTAATATTGTTTGAACTAAAGATCTTTTAAGTGTTTTTGTCAGAAATAGAACAACCTGAAACATTATATTTCGCTACACAGAAAATATAAATTGGACAAGGTAGTAGTTAAGAACAAAAAAAGAAGTTAGTATTTACTATTAAAATTGCATTTCCATTTCCATTTGCAATAGCTGCATCTAATAAAGTTATTTTACTAGCAAGCGATTTATATGGTTCCAACGAGTACGATGCACCAATTAAAATCCTTCTAAGCGTGTTGTCAGGCTTCTGAATAATTGTTTCAGATTGAAATTTCTGTAATTTATCTGTTTCCAAAACTATGAAATATAAAATATTTTATATGTAGGTTTCATATCACAGTTATTACTGATTCCATTAGTTTTCTAACATACTGCTGCAAAGTGTTTTCTCTGATATTACAGACAACAAAGGTTTCAATGCCTGATAATCATCCGTCCTTTTTTGTGAACCTTCTGATAATGAGATACTAGAGGTATCCGCCCACAACTTATCTGTATCGGTGTTTGACACTTTAAACAACTGGCCCATCTGTGTTAATTCAGTTCTCATTATTGAAAATATAAAGTAAACAGAAATATAATATATTTCGCATTTTCACCTCATTGTTTTCGAAAGAGAACGATAGCTTTTCAATACTGTTCCAATATTCCTCGTTATCTTTAATACTACTCATATTTGTAATGTTTTTAAATAACGGTGTTTTTATTATAACAGCAAAATCATGTACATGTACAAATTATTTACTGTAGCTACGCAAACGCTACAGCCATCTGTAGGCTAAATAAATAAAAGAAATATCACGTGATCACCCAAATTCAAATATTTCATAAATATTTTTAAGTTAATGCTATGTATTAGCTCACAAGAAATTCGGTGTTATTGTTTTATTAATGTTTGATTTTAACATACGTAATGATAAATGCGATCAGAAAGAGCTATAACCATTAAATTAAATAGTGTTGAAATACTTTTTCAGCGGCATAGTTTCAAAGTTCAACAGAAGCATAAATTTTTACACAAAAAATTGTAAGAAACAACTAAAAGTATTTAATCTATTATTTAATCTGAATATATCTACCATTATTATTACCATTTTACAGTAATACATTATTATTTCCGAGTCACACAATATTATCGTCACATTATAATAATATGATGAATTTGTGCTTATATCAAAGATTTTAGTTAGAAACAAAATTAAGTAGACACCCTATAAAAACCAGTAACTTTTTAAAAATTGGACCAAACGACGAGTTTTTTTTTGAGATATTAGAAAAATTAATTATAATTATTTAATTATAGTATGTTAGGTAATTAGTCTAAAAAATATGTTATGGCTTTTTATACGAAAAGAAATTCATTATATTATACGTTCATAACAGAGACCGCGGTTTTGAACGTGTATTACAATACACGTATATCGTGTATGTACACGTGCACACGGATATTTAAAAAAAAAAATTAAATCAAGGTATGTACAACAATCTTTAAAAAATCTATAAAAAAAATTGTCTAGAACAATTATCTTTATTGGTAAAAAGAGAGTAACGTCAACAGTTTCGGGATGTAAACGCGATCTCTAGGTCTCTAAAGTTATTATTATATGTTAGTACTGCTAAATATTTAATTGCGAGTTTTACCATTGTTGGATATTTACTGGTCCGTGATATCCGCTATTCGTACAGTCACAAATGAAATCATCATACATCATTTTACACACTGCTTAAAAAATTGCTGGAAAAGCATCTAAAGTTTGTAGGCAATATTGATAAATTTATTCATGCCTTCAAGAAAATAATAACTTTTAAGATTACATTGCGTTTCAAACTGGCATGTTTGCATGAAGACAACGTTATATTTTAAGCTCGTTTTTTTCTTTCCAGATTTGAGATACAAGAATTTAGAACATTAATCTTCACATGTACTCTGGTTAAAATGCCTGCTAAAGTAAGGAAAATACTGGAAAGTTTGCCACAAGAAACGAAAAGGCTAAATCAACTAGAATCGTTCCAGAAAATTGTCTGATATTCCATACACAAGGATAGAAGTGAAAATAATTCTGATTTAAATCTGGAATTTGGAATTCATTTAACGGAACCACAATTAAGATTTAATTTATATCTGTATGAATGACGAAAGGCAAATAAATAGCTAACAATTGCAAAAGTTACAATTAAATATTTAGCAGTGCTAATAACTTCAAATAACTCTGAAAGAAGTTCCTCTATTGCTGGAAATATTGTCACAAGGAAGAAGCATAATACAAAATACATGTGTAATATAAAAATACACAGCGACCCATGTATATATTAAGAATTACACAGGTTAAAGCTCAGAGCCATTAATACTTAAATACACATGTGTAGACAAAAAATTTAACACAGATATGTTAATACTATTATCGATGTGTAATATTTCATGGAGAATCATATTGATTGTCTAGGTTTCATCAGCGAATGAAGATCTAAAGGAAAACAACCATGATGGTAAAAAGTTGGATTCAAAAAAGGACTGCAAAAATCACTTGGCCACGTTTTTAGCCGATAAACCACAGAAGTTCTATTCTGATGGAATTATTGCTTTACCCCAAAAATGGCAAAAGGTCATAGATAATAATGGCCAATATATAATTGAATAAAAGAAACATTTAATTAAAAAATGACAAAAATCTTCACACTTTTCCGACTATCCAATATATAGATATAAATATGGAATACAAGCTCAACGATAATGTCGTCTAGTTCATAAATAAAATCAAAGTAACTATTGAATTTAATTAAATCATCGTATACTGTTATCATTGAAATGAATCTTTTATCTAGTCTCCACTTCTCTGCCTCGTCTTGAAGTTTATAGTGTTTACGAGATAACGTGTATGTTTCTTGACTGTTTATGTAATATGATAAAAGTAGCGTAACTGATATTTTCGGGTTTAAATAAGCTCGAGCGAAATTTCACGTATTATTATGTACTAAGTTGCTCAATTGATTTACTTGTGCCGATCGGAAATTATATAAAATTTCTCTGATAGATAACGATGGCTGTAATTACAGGCATTGATGTAAAAGATGTAAGGTTTCCGACGTCCCTGTTGGCAGATGGTAGCGATGCTATGGTGAGTAAATTATGTATAATAATCATATTAAATATTCGGAAGTTATTTTTAAAATTCTACTTAATTCTTTATATATTGCTAACTTTTTACTGCCCTATGTAAAGAAGGCTTTATTATCATTTCAATAACAAAATTTTATTTATGTTCATCTACAGCACACCGATCCCGATTATTCTTGTGCTTATGTTACAATAAAGACAGACAAAGGGATCGAGGGTTATGGTTTGACATTCACTTTAGGCAGGGGAACAGAAATTGGTAATTCAACAGATAGTTTTAGTCAATCTTATATAAAATTTGCGACTTATTAATAATACCCTTGAATGATTCTTTTAATATTTACGATTACTTTTATACACATATATTTTCAGTTGTTCAAGCATGTAAATCAATGACGTATCTATTGAATGGTCAAAATACTGCCGTAATTTTTGCCGATTTTGGATCTTTTTGGAGGAAACTAACTAGCGATTCGCAATTAAGATGGGCAAGTATTACCAATTCCTTCTTGTATCAGTACACTTAAGTGCATTTACGTATGTACAAAGAGTTGCTAAAAATAACGCGTTTTCGTACAAAGGTGGATAAATTTTTGGAAGATACTGTGCGACTTATCAAATCATCCGCGCACGCACACGCACACACACGACGTGCGCAACAACATCAGAATACTTCCTTTAAATAAAACTAGAAAAATTAGTTTGAAAAATTGCATTTGCTTAGAAAATAAATAATGATTAGTTTGAAAAATTGCATTTGCTTAGAAAAAAAATAATAAAGCAAAATTACTTTTTACAATTCTTTCATTTGAGTTTACATAATGTATGCTTCAAAAATGTGTTTTGTTGATACATATAAGTTATATACATGCTTTGAAATTAGATAATGCTACTATGAGCTACCAACGATTAAAACTGATTCGGATTATGGTTTCTTACGATTTTCGGCTTGTAATTACGATTTCCTTCGTCTTTAACCGTCTATGATTTCAATTAACCAATTTTGATAAAATTTTGAACATCTATAACTTATGAGTCTACAAAGATATTTTTTAAATTTTCGTTATAGATCCAGATAAAAAACATTGTAACACGTAATTTTTACTATTTTCTTTTTTTGCGATTCCAGCTAACAATAATTTTTCCAAAATTTTTAATATTCATTATGTAATAAACTAATTTTTATAAAAGCTTTATAAAAAGACTGATGTTGTTCACATAAAATAACATTTATATAGAACAGTTATTCTCATTTAAAATATGTGCGATCAATTATGGGAATCGCTGTATATCTTTACGAAATATAATCAATTATTATGAAATACAGTTAGGACCAGAGAAAGGAGTCACTCATCTTGCTACAGCGGCTATAATAAACGCATTGTGGGACCTGTGGGCCCGATTAGAGAACAAGCCAGTCTGGAAACTCCTGGTTGACCTAACTCCTGAACAATTAGTTTCAACAATTGATTTCAGATATATGTAAGTTAGAAGTTTTTAATTTTAGAAAATAAGTCATATTTACTTATATTTCATCTAACAGTTCGGATGTCGTTACTAAAGAAGAAGCCATACAAATGCTCAGGATATGCAGTGAAACAAAGAAGAAAGAACGGGAAGAGTTATTAAAGAAAAATGGTTATCCAGCGTACACCACACAAGTGGGTTGGCTTGGATATAGTGACGAAAAAGTGCAAATTCTTTGTAGAAAGTTTCTGGATCTCGGTTTTACATCTTTCAAAGTCAAGGTTGGTCAGAATTTGCAGGATGATATCAGAAGATGTAGAGTGGTACGCGATATGATCGGAAGTGAAAATAAAATGATGGTAGATGCAAATCAAATGTGGGACGTCGATCAATCCATAGAATGGATGAAAGAATTAAAACAATTTAAGCCAATGTGGATTGAGGAACCAACATCACCAGACGATATTTTGGGTCATGCGAAAATCGCTGAAGCATTAAGACCATATGGTATCGGTGTCGCTACAGGTGAAATGTGCGCCAATCGCGTTATGTTTAAACAATTGTTGCAAGCCAAGGCGATTGATTATTGTCAGGTCGATTCGGCCAGAATTGGAGGAATTAATGAGATATTGTCTGTTTATTTCATGGCTAAGAAACTGGGAGGTGAGTTAGGTGCATATACTACTAAACGTTAAAAGATTTAAATTCTATGATCAATTTTATTGCAGTTCCTGTGTGTCCACATGCTGGAGGAATAGGTCTCTGTGAAATGGTTCAACATCTTCAAATGTGGGATTTCATTTCCCTTAGCGGCACTACCAAGAACCGTATGATAGAATATGTTGATCAGCAGCACGAACATTTTGAACACCCTGTGAGAATGCAGAATGCTTGCTATATGCCACCCATGTCCCCAGGATATTCTACTAGACTAATGGACAACTGTCTCAACAACTATGTTTATCCTGATGGTGAACAGTGGAAGCAACTGTATGCAAAGGGAATTTTTCACAGAACTTCATAGTTAATACTATGATATAATGCTAAAAATTAATACTACATTTGTTATGTTAACATGAATGTATATAATCACAAAAAAGACAAGAAATATTAAAAATCTTGAGACAATTATTAGAATTATTGAAATATTAAAATTGTGTATTGCTTACACATATGCATATGTAACAGTAGTTTTTCCCTCCCCAAAAAATAAATAATCTAACTATATTGAATCAGTACGACTTGCTTTTCAAGATTTCCAATTCCATAAGTAACACTAGGCATTAACTATGTGACTGAAGGGTTGATTTCACATAATCAGTCTGTAACATATAATATAGTTAGTGTTTCGTAATCTGAATGAGAATAATTTTATATGTTACATACGCACACTGACAAACCAAATGGAATTAGGTTTGAACATAAACTTTCTGAGAAGGCTCATATTTTCCACAGGAGAAATAACATGTAGATGAAGATGGTCCACTGTATTAAATGGTGGCCAGTGAAACCCTGTACGTGTAGTCGTAGGATCTAGACCTCGTTCTTCTATTATTTTATCCGCAGTGGAAACCATTATGTCATCTACAATTTTCATTGCTTTTAAAGTATTCAAATACAATTAATAAAATGTAAATTAAAAATTATAATTCTACAGAACTTACAAAGTTCTGCATCTTCGACTTTAAGTTGTTTTGCATTACGTATATGCTTATTTGGCAGAATTAAATAATGATGCGTCGAGACTGGATTAATATCTTTGATACATGTTACGAAATTATCCTATAAAACAATAGTCTTATTGTCTTTTACACTATGACAGAAGAGGTTAAGATTTCCATACCTCGTAAATCTTTTCGCTTGGTGCTTTATTATTTATAATTTTGCAAAATATACAATTTTCCAAATGAATCTCCATATGGTAAAGTAGTCAGTCACGTTGTCATTCGATGTAGATGTTGAATTTTCTATATAGTGTCGCTCGCTTTGGACTTTGGAATTTTATTTAAACTTGATCACTCCACCCATTGATAAAAGTCATGTGTGTATACATACATCTAGGGTCATTCAAAGTGATGTGTATTGTCCAGGTATTTTGTGTCAACTTATACGCGGGAGTATTTGTTTAAATTAAACTCAGGGATAACATATATAGCCAAGTATTTTATTTCATTAATAAAATACTAAAATGTGTTTGTAACTTACACAATAAGTTAACATATGTTTGAATAATGAGTGCAAATTTTTAATTTTTGTTTATAAAATTAAAAGCCTAGAAAACAAAAAGAATGAACTCTATGAAATGGATGATAATGAAGTATCTCTATAAATAATAATATTTATTTTCAGTCAATAACAATTGTTAAAATTAAATTTAATAAATGTGGACATTAATTATGCGTGTTTCTTTAATTGCATTACTTTTTAATTTAAAATATATAAACTGTACATATATTTATAAGTGGTATATATATATATATAAATATATAATATATATAAATATATATATCTATATATATATATATTCATGTTTTTTTTTATATAATAGTTGTGAGCATGATAAATTATTAATACATTAACATATCTTTACACGTGGCAGTTGAGTCGAACGAGAAATAACTTCTCTGTTTCTAAGAAACAATAAAGTTCACAAAAGCCCTGCTTTATGCTATATTTTCTTGTTCACGTTTTTCAAACGGAGTTTCGTCTATATTTAATGTATCCTATTCAGTCCTTTCAAGAAAAAAGAAAAAAAAATGCAATGTTGTACGATTTAGTTAAAGTACGCAACAAACGGCGGAACGAAATTACAAAACAAAAACAAACATTCAATTTTAAAGCATTGTTTTTAGATTTCAATTTCCCATTCAAATTGTTCATTAACTTGAATTTATGAAAATTAAGTATTATTCTAATGAAATTTAAAAAGGAGCCTCGAACTGAAATTCTTCATTAGAATGTAATTTAGATGATTTTGTAATTCCAGTTTTACGAATGATTTTAACATAGGTACACAATTGACCTCACTGTTTTTGGTAAGGTTTACCGAACATCACTTTCACCGATACGTAGTTTAATTTTATAAATATACATGCGCGTATGTGGGTGTGTTATGTGTATGCACGTGTGACGCGCGCGCGTGTATTAACGTATACAGTGTTCGCATGTGTACATGTGAGTGTATAATTCTTGTTTTTCAATCTTACCTAACAATTTCACGAATGCATAAATTCTTTATCCATATAAAAAAAAAACATCGTTCACGTTGCATCAAAGAAACACGGATTTCGGTTGCGTCAAAGTTATAAGTAACGAAGCTGTGCTTCTAAAACGAACAATAAACAAAATGTAAAGAAGTGGACGAACAGAGATGCGTAATTGATGTGTAAGACGAATTAAGTTAACCGATCCTGTTACGTTCCGCTATTTAAATTAGTAAAAACATATTCATTCATAGAATATTTTATATCCTCGCTGATCGGCCCGCAGGCGGCTTACACGCTAAAAGTAGGTTTACCGGGATTCTCACCCGACTGTACAAGTGTTCTTTATAAATAATTCTTATAAATTAAAATTAGTCTACGGTTTTCGATTTGACATTGAAAAACGTACAATTTACATAATATTTTCTTTACGGTAATCCACCATTAATACTGAGTGTCCCCTACCCTTATCTTCCCTATTCCATCTCGCATGTTAAAACCCACCCCACTACGCATTCTTACAGTTTCTCAGCCAATCATTCTGTGACAGGATTTGGTCGGTGGCTTCTTTTTGCGGCTTTCATGTCTATGTACGTTTTCTTTTGTTTCCTTTTGTGTTCTCTCCCATTCAATCGGATCGAACAACAGCAGACGAATTTAATGATTAAATTAACTTAATGGTCTAATAAAGGGGTAAGTTTCAGCTGCCTTGGTAAGGCATTTGATCCGGAACGGCGGACGAATGATTTTGATTCGGACTTTGATGGAAATGTGGATTGCTTCCATCTTGTGATAGATCACCGACTGCCGGTTCTTCGTACTTCCCCCTTTTGAACCGACCGTACAACGACGAATAGGGTAGATTGTAGTGAATGGCTGCTTGATTAATGCTCATTTGACCCAATCTGAAACACGGAAACGAAACGCATTCTCTATTAGTTTACAAAGCCGGCACATACTTTGAGAGTATTATATTTTTAATCGTGAACATTCAACCACTTCGTTACTAGATTTTAATCGAGGTTTTAAACATTGATGCATTAGTAAAAATTGGTAAAAAGCCTAAACTTCAATGTTTCAAGACGTATATATTTACATGTATTTGGCAGAGATTGTACAAGCTTCAGGAATTGCGGTGGATTAATTTTGAAAATGATTGATCATCAAAAGAATAGATATTACTAAATTTATTTTTGAAATAGTCGTTGCTATTATTTCTGTGCAATCAGTTCGTGTCATCGGTTACGCGCGTGAACTGCAACCATATACAAATTTAAGCATCGCCAAGGAGCAATTTTACCTGACGGCTTCGAGTGCTTCTGTCATAGCATCCTCGCTCCATGGCGTGGGATTACTTCTGCTCAATTCGATTCCTTCCCTCTTACATCTACCGTACAAGGTCCCTGTTGGAATACCGAATTCAGTGGAAGCTCTCTGCACGGACGTTTGACCAGACCTTATTGCTTCTAAAGCGCGGTCCAGATCGGCGGGCGACCATGTGGTAGGACTGGCGTTAAAGGGCGCAGCCAATCTGATGCCTTCCCTCCTCGCGATTTTGTATAATGTGCTGGAAGGTATACCGAACGCTTTCGATGCCTTGTTAGCCGAGATTGTGCCGGTTCTCAGCGCTTCAAGGGCGTTATTCAAACTTTCGTCGCTCCACGATTTCGTTGGTCCATCCTTTTTTGGTGTATCTATGCCTAACCGATGCGCTCTTTGCCATAACGTGGTCGATGGTATGCCAAAAGTTGCTGAAATTATTGAGTCAAGAGTCAGACAAGGTTGTACACAAGTATATTAAGATTAACATGTTCACAATTATATTTAGTTTCCTAGTATCAGAAAGCAACAAATTGCCACAGATGAATAAACGAATGTGAACATATCAAAGTTATAAATGTGTCAGATCATCCTGTTAGGTCATAGTTTCCCAACTTTTTTGGTTGGCAGTCTATTTTCAAAGTTTTCTTATTCTCCCAGTCCTTTCGAATTAACTATCTCTACTGTCACAATTTTCAGACGTGGTTATGTGTGTATTTGTTTAATTTTGCGAAGCCAGTTTGATAATAAACAAAATAAAATAACTACAAATCGTGCAAATCGAAATTTTAACGTTTTTCATATTCTTTGATGTCCACATTAGAAAATTGTAACAGACGAAGCATTTTAAAACGCGCCATGATAAAATTATTGTATGTGAACGTATAAAAAGAGTTCAAAGCTTGTAAGATTAAATTTTTCAACCGCTTTCTTAATCTTCTACCAGCTTTTCAATACTGCCTTATTGTACCTACGACCAACAATGTGGTAACGTCCACGTCGGGAAACTATGCATTAGGATATTCTTATGTCTCATGTTTGCTTAAAATACATACAAGAACATAATCTTTTGAAGAAGATGTCTGGAACTGTGGTAGACAGATTCATAGAGATCAGTTGATGTTTAATTACCGGAGGCTTTCGTCAAGCTCATGTCATGGTTCCTTAAAGCTTCCAAGGCAGCGTCCATGTCTTCTTGGGTCCATGATTTTGATCCGTGATGATGCGAGCTCGATTGTCCAGAGTGGCCCCTCGAGTTGTTTTCACCGGAATCCGAGTGGACGGAACTTCCCGAGGGCATTAAACCGAGCAGCTCTGGCGTGATCATCATCATGTTGTCGCTGTCTGCTGCGTTCTTTGAACTGACACTTGCCCGGTCCGACATGTGGCTATCGATGTCGATCGTGTCCGACGAGTCCATCGTGTGCAACGTTTCGAACTTTATCTTTACACTATCACAGTTCTGAATCTCTGTAAGCACATGTAGAGAACGATGACACTGTTGCTCCCATTTAGATCTTGACGATTGAAGATGATCGTGTTTAGATAAGCAGTGCTTCTATTTGTTTTACCAACTACCCAAATTTCGCGAAAGAAGTGGCGACTCAGGCAAAGCTAGATGCGTGCACTAAATGAGGTTGCGTGGGCTGTTACGAACCGAGCAACGCAAATCTAATCGCGACTAGTTAAGCCTGATTAGACCAATTATTTTGATTCCCTCCCTGTCTAATGCACGGCTGTGCTTTTACTCCCCTTAACAATTCACCACCAGCATGATTCAACGCATAATACCACCCCCGTTGGAAAGTACTTGAACAGAAATTAATATCGCCGTTTTCAAATTAATAATTAAAAAAAAGATATATATATATAACAGTTCATGAACATAACATCAGAGGTACATCATAAACCGTACAGTACGTAGCAATTGTCTACGAGTAAAATATAACATTGAATATAATATTTTCTTGCTTAGGGCAGTATGAAACGTCGACGACGATAATTGCACGACTAATAATCATGTTAAATCCAGAATGAAAGTACACCTGTGGAATGGTGATCAGGATCCCTCAGATGGGTGATGGTAGTGCCGACCAACGTGGCACTAGGTGGGGTGGGTTGGGTCTCTGGGGGTAAGTCAACTTCCCCAGGATCCGGATGATGTCCATAGTGTCCGAGTCCTGTATGACAGAACATGTCACCTATTAATTACAAGTGAAAAGAGTCTGTCCCGTTATTTCTTGAAGTGGCGAACCGCCCCACACCTTGGAACCATCACATTTCTTCTTCACCCTCGGACTTTGTAGCAACACTTTAAAAAATAAAATATATTTGCCAAACAATAGGTTGCTATATTGGCACTGAACGATATACAGTTATTTTACATTATCTTGTAAATTGGTGCAGATACGATAAATTTTTAAATGGAAATTTTACGTATAATATAATACAAAGCGGTACAGTCGTTGGTAAAGATGCATATCTTTACACTGTTCAATTACAAAGACTGTCAAATTCTATTTTTTTTTACGTAGAGATACATACATTCTTATATCATTTGATAGCGTGTTTCGATCAGAATTTCACAATTTATAAAATATATGCTTCCCTTTAAATGAATTTCGAAATATTACGCGTATACAAATGAAAAAGAAAGAAACTGGTTCTCGGTGGAGAACCGTTGACATTGCCGCTAGTTTGTTTCAAATTTTTTGTGTATCGCGCAACTTTTGTATATCCCGTAAAACATCAGTTTTGCAAATATTGGACCTGTAAGGCTTATGAGTTATGGATTGAATTATTCGATTGAATTTCCTTTTGTTCGTTATTAAAATCAGTTATTTAGACGTAAAAAATGACGTAACAAACATTATTTCATTTAACCTTCGTACGTTCCACTTGGCCACATAGTTTAATCGTAATCTCATATTTTAAAGAAGCACGTTAGGGAAACGTTAAATTATAACGCAATCGTAGAGAATCAAAATAACATGCAGTATATAAAATAGAAAACGGATGAATTGTCATCCAAGGAGCATGCAAGGATTACAACACGAAACTTGACCGTTTTACATCCCTTAAAATAACAATATAAAAGTATACCGCTTTAACGAATATTACCGTTATCGGCAAGTATTCGCGTTCATATATAATAATTTAAACTAATAATAGTAAACTTTCATTTAAAAATTTATTCGCATCTTCGATACTACGAGATAATTCACGGTTTTACTTAAGCATCGATACACCGGTATAAATATAATGTAATAATTAGGGATGAATTCGACGTCGTATTCAATACGTTCGTTGTAGATGATAATCCTGAGACTAAGTTTTACATGATATAATATATATAACGGAAACCACGATACAGAAGTACTATGACACTCGCGTGTAGAATTATACCCTATGATATAAATATCCGAGGGTTCAGGTGTGGGGCGTAGACTCCGATTCACCAACTTACCGTTATTATTGTTATTTGCACCGTTACCGTTGTTGTTATTGTTATTATTATTGGTCCGTTGGCACGTTTCCAAGACTACTGTTGCTGTTGTGGCCTCCGTACAATCTTCATCTTCGGTTTGCCAGTCTCTGTGATTCTGCGGAATATCCGGTACAAATTTAGCGACGACCGTGACGAGATGGTAGTTCGTTGGACGGCTGTCACGTTCTCATGCTTTTCCCTTTGCATCTCGTTTCTACCCTTTTTTCCCTCGTAAACAGCCGTCACAAACGTTGTATGTACATTGTAATGAAACTTACTTCTTTGTTCTCCGGATTGTAATTCCCGTTCGATTCCTCCTCTTTGTATCTGTCGTAATGCCTTGAATCCGTTGCGCGAGGCTCGAACGTGGTCCTCGCTCGTTTGTACCGCCTCTTTAGCTTGCTAAAATTTATCCTGGGAGTGCCTGGTTCTCGTGGCGGTGAGCTCAAACTCACCGATGGCGGACCGTCCCTGCTCTCCGGCACCTCACAGAGGCCCTTGATCTTTAGCTGATCAGCCGTTTTCAATAATGACTGTAACAGAATTAGAAAAGTCTTAGAAGCTTTGTCTCTTCGACAGTGTAATAAAACGTAACTGCCATCGAAAGATCACAAGTTGTTGATATGTCGATGTTATCGACACCTTTTACCCGGTGTTCTCTATAGATTAACGAAAGAAATGGTAACCGGTAATGTTTACCTGGTTAATCAAATTTCACACGGTGCAAGAAACAATCGCAATACTCTATTTTTTATCGAACCGATAGCTTTGGAGGAATTGAAATTCAGTGCAAGTTTGATCAACGTTTTACGAAGATTACCAAATTCCATCGACCGCTTTCGGGACGCAACGAGACGGTGAATTTACATAAATATCTTGGAAAAAATGTTGATTAAACTTTGTATCGACGAGAATGTCGGTTGTAGAAAAAATTTGCTCGAATATGATACGTTGACAGAAGACTTCTCACTAGGAGACCCGCTTTTACGTTCTTCTACCGTATTCGCTTTGAAACGCATAACAAGGAAGGTCTACATTTTCGTTCGTGGAATTCAGGTTCGACGTACGCTTGCCTCTTTATGCTACTCGCTCGACCAGTAGATATATCGATGGAACAACGGACATTGTCCGACCTGCATCGCGGCAAGTATAATGAAAGAATACTGTATAAAAATATTTTGCGGAAATTGCAGTGACTTGATGGTGTAAAACGTCCGCAAATCGACAGACTACTGGTGGATCATGCACAAGACTAAATAAGGAATAACCTATCTCGGTAAACCGTCTTCCGAGAGGAATAAAGGAGAGACTAGCCAGGCAGACACAGGCCGACGACGGATTTGCATATTCCTGGTAAAACCCTGTCATCTTTACGCTTCGTCCCCGACGGATACAGTTTCATCTTGCAGTTGACGTCTGGTCGCGGCGGCACGGTCTAAAATCAGTTTCCACGATCCAGTTTCGGTGTACAGCGATTCATCGGCATAGTGCGTCGACCCGTGTCGAGCAGCGCGGCGGCGACGTCCTCTCTGCGACTACACATTCATCCCAGCCCTATTCCTCCCCTCCCATCTTCGGTGATCTTAACCTTGAAACCGGTGCACGAGGGAAACACCAACGGAGAAGAAGAAGAAGAAGAAGTCAAGAAAGAAGAAGGAGAAGAATAGAAGGCAGATGGAAAGTGAAGATCACGCTTAAGAAAGGAAAGGGGTAAAGGACTCCGGTTACTCGGAGTCGGAAGGGATGCAGCGATACTACGAAGAAGGAGAAAATAAAAGGACGGATGTAACTTCCGCATGACGAAACGGAGTCGCAACAAGAATTTTCAGAGCGGCTTGTTCGACCACGTGGCTGCAAACGATGTTCCGTTTCCGGGTATGATCCAAACGACTGTACGCGCGTCCACGTAAGACGAGAAGAAAAGGAAGACGCTAACTCAGCCATTAAAGTAGTGCAAACAATCTTCGAGCAGAACAAAAAAAATCGGAAACTGAGAGAAGAGTAGATGGACAGAGTCGGTCAAAAAATAGAAACGATAGAAAAAAGAAATGGAAAAGAGAAGAGACGATGGGGAAGGGAAGGGTGGGAGAGACGAATGAACGAGAGCGAGGGCCGCGTTGAAGTTGAGGCTCTCTGTTCTTTAATCAAGGCAGGGGTGGTGCGATTAGGCGGGGTCGGTAAGGGGACAGGCGGTATGAGAGCGGCAGTGGTGGCGGTGGCGGCGGCGGCAACGACGCGGCTTGGGGGGAGAGGGTGAGGAAGCAGAGGAAGAGTTAGGCGATGGAAGCAGAGGTTCAGGTGGGGGTTTAGGCAGGCTGCGTCGGGGGTGTCGGTGGCGGCTGGAAAGCGGAGCGTGGGTGGAAAACTGGGTGGCGGTAGGTAGGACTAGGTTCACAGCGGTATGGCTGGAGAAGAAGAGAGTCGGAACGAAGAGAAAGAGAGACGAAGATAGAGAGAGAGAGAGAGAGAGAGAGAGAGAGGAGAGAGAGAGAGAGAGAGAGAGAAGGAATCTGACTGAGCTAGCGATTGAGTGAGCAGCCGCGAGAGTGACGAAGAGACTCGAGGAGGGAGAGAGAGGCAGAGGCAAAAACGCCCGCAGGAAGAATGGGGAGGCCTCCGACGCGGCTGTCGCGGCCCCAGGGCCGTATCGACCACCCCCAACCCCCGATTCTCTCTACGGCACTCGCGACGGCACCGACACCGATGACTTCCAACCGTTTCCACGCACACATCCTACCCTCTCTGTTGCACCACTCATCTCACTCCAGCACTCCGCTCCCTCTCTGTCCTTCACACGCCTCCTCTCACCCCCTGCTGCTTGTGAACGGATACGTATAACCGCGTCAAAATGTCCGCGAATCTTCGGGCTCGACAATCCGTGAGTTTCGTAGTATTGGTCACAGCAGGGTGATCGAACTTCCCTGTCGGACGTGCATGCCACGGCGACAGCGATGGCGCGACGAACCCGGGCTCGAGTAATTAGGACTCTCGACGATGCTTCGACCACGATGCGTTTTTTTAACTGATTTTTCAGATTTACAACCCGCACACACCCATACCAACGAACACAGAGGGAGGCGGTGTAGGGGCAGGCTCTAGGCACAAAATCTTCCGCACCGTGGACCGCTTTCTCGTTGATCGTTGACAAGTGTGTTACATTTGGCGAAACGCGGTAATTAGAAAAATGTCAAGAATCGATGTACAAATAATCGAACAAGGATAATTCGTAACGTGGAAAGATTCAGCGAACTATATACGGAATACCACGTTCTAGCGATAAATGACTTGTTGTTGTTGTAGTTCGATTAAACGAATACAATAACAAAGGAAGAAGGAAAAACGGAGACAAGCAGTGGTTTAACGACTCGGCAACGACGATGACGATGGGACTTGGAGAACCACGGACGCTAGGCAATGGGTTGGTAGGGTAGTGCGGGTGTTGGTGCAGGGGTTAGGGAGCGGGTGGGTAGTTGGTTGGTTCGGCGGTGGATGCATAGGGGTGGTGCCATCGGTTCGGAGGCAAGAGGGAAAGCCACCGGCAGAATCCAACCTCACCAATCAATACTTAGGGTTCAAGGGCATCGCCCGACCAATTATCCCAGACTAATTGACGCGAGACGAGAGAAAAAAAATTCTACCCCTGTTGGGTACTTCCGATCTATGCCTTTTCCATGGGCAACAGCACCTCTCGACGCGTCGAACGTCTCTGAAATGTTCGTGAAAAGTCTGTGACCGATAGGACTGGAGAAAACCTACGGCCAACTCGATGGAAACTGTTTCCGTCGCGAGCGAGGAATCGCCTTTGATTTGGATTTCACTCGGTCCTGCTTCACCCAACCACCCTTGGCATGTCCAGTCGGAGAAACGTCGCGAGACGCAGGTTCGACGATTTCTCCCGTGGGAATCGAACACGAGAGGATAACAGGGCTAGAAACGCGTGTCCTGAAGGCGGGAAAAAGCATAAATAGCGAACAGGGAAGCCGCGCGGGGGGAGAATCGCTGAAAGATCTTCGCGTCAGGGCGGAACGCGACGTGGGGTGGAGTTCTTTCGTAGGAAGAAATAAGGGGACGATAGAACGAGAAGTCCAACAGGTGTAAATCCGCAAAAAGATCGACCGTGGAATCGTTTCACGGGAACAGGAAGGACACGATGGGGTGGATGGGGGCTGCTCATCGTAAGATTGTACCAAGAGACGGGTATAAAGGTACATTATACAGACATATACCGGTAGGAAGGAAGAGACCCAGTGAGCTACAGGAAGAAGAGAGAGAGAGAGAGAGAGAGAGAGAGAGAGAGAGGGATAGCAAGAGGGAGAAAGGTAAATGTGAAACAGAGAAACCAGGAGGAAAACGAAGAGGAGAACGTACAGGGGAATCCCCGAAGATGGTCGTAGGGTCTCCACTATTACGAATACGGCGCCATAACGGAATTGATAATGTAACGGGCGTCACGAGCATAACCTTCCTCTCTTCTTCTCCACGCTACATAACCTCCTTTCTGAATGGAAGCGCGACTCCGGTCACCACGTGCTCCTTGAGCAAGTGCAAGAATACGACGGTTGCCGAGGATGCGAGTATTTTCGTCGCGTCTTGCATCGAAATAGCATACCTCCACGGAATCTATGCTTTTCCGAACCATTTTTCCGACGGATTCAATTAATTTCGCGATTGGAAATAGAACAATATGTCGCATTGTACTCCGTTCCATTTTATTTTACGCTCGAATCAATAATCAATAACTGTCTATAGCCGTTGAAGTAGACAAAATTTATTCTTCAGGTTTGGCGATAACGCGTATCCGAGCACTCCGAATCCACAGTTTATACGACAAAACGGAATTTTGCGATACGTTAAACGCGATTTCGATTGCGATCATCGAAAGGCTGTTTGATTACCTAACAGCATGGTCTAAACCGGCAAGATAAGACGTGCGTGACGAGAATGTTTACGAATGTGAAACGGAGAAGCCTAATAATGTGGATGGCGCAGTTTCGTAGGCGTTACAAAGGATTCTTGTACACGATGGCCTACCCCACGAGCGTTCTGCACTCTTACGAAAGAACGATTTCCGATTCGAACGAGCTACCGCGATCGATCGTGAAACGTACAGGTAATATGTATTTCCGGCGCGTCAACGAAACGATTAACACAATTCACACGATCTGCTTGACCAAACAGAAATTTCAACGAACCACTCGTTCAATTTAGGAATAAGTCGAAAATTTATTAATCCCATATTGAAATGCTGCCGGTGTTTCGCGACGTTTATACGGACAACATGATTTATTCAACGCGTAGCGACCAGCGACACACTGCACGCGTTTTGATCGACGCCTCGTGTATCACGACACACGCGTTCGTTCTAGAGAGGATTATATTCAAGCGTCGCAGACTTCGTAAACACTTCGCGAACGCGTCCGGCACCGCATATCGGCCCCCGTCGCCGCGTCTGTCTTTCATTCATGAGAAAAAGACACTTTTGCATGTAATCATGCCGGTCCGTCGTTTCTCGAATCGGCACACGAACGACTTGATTGGCCGACAAACGCGATTCAGAAACGAATCGTCAAAGTGGAATCCACGTGAAACCGTTCTGGCGCACAAAAATATCTCGAAACACGATGGCTCACGTGCACGAGACGGTCGTCCGACATTCGGCGGGCACGTCCAGTCGTCTATCCATGTGAACCTTTTGCCTCTCTTGTTCGGTGATTCGCTTGTTCTCTATCTCTTTCTTTCGCTCCCCCGCTTGACCGTTCACTCGGCTCTCTCTCTCTCTCTCTCTCTTACTCCCGCTCTCTCTTTCCCTCTCTCTTTACGTCTTTCTGTGTCTCGCCGGTTCGCAGACGGTTGAAAGAAGCCCATCGGAGCAATGGCCAGTGTAATAACGCGACGCGGCTCGTAAGCAAGACACTCTCTTCCATTGTGGCGCGAAGGAAGTTGTATCGTTTATCACTCACCTGGCTACGATGGTCCGTGGGCGAACGGTCCCTCGTCGAGAGAGCAGAGACGTACGAGGAAGAAGGGAAAACGCGAAGGGACAGGGTGAAAAAAAAGGAGGAAGGGAAATATGGAGTTACGGTGGTGGCGGCGACGGCGACGGCGACGGCGACAGCGACGGCAACGGTGACGGCGACGGCGACAACGATAAAGTAGGATGTAGACAGAGATGAAGAGCAGCAAGAAGAAAGGAAAGAGGAAGTAGAGGGTGAAATGCAAAGGCGGGCGAACGAAGTGTAGCGGCAAGAAAATGAGGAAGAGGCGCGGAAAGAAGAGGATAAAGAGAAAGAGAAGGAAGAAGACGAAACAGAAGAGGAGGAGAACAAGGAAGAAGTGGCGGAGGTGAAGGAAGAGAAAGAAGAAGAAGGAGGAGGAGAAGGAGGAGAAGAAGAAGAGGCACAGAAGTCACGACGAGGAAACGATCTGGTGTCGGCGGCGTTAGTAGAGTCGACGTCGTGAAAAAGCCAGACGAAACCGTGTACGAGGAGGTTACGACCACGTAGAACGAGAGGATAATTCCTGGCAGGGCCCGATCTCCTACGCGGCGAAGCCCAACGAAAGTGAAATGGCATTCGGCGCTCCGTGCTGAGGGCGCACGGCATTCGGAGGAGCGAGGAGATGAAGAGGACGCGGCGGAGAGCAGGAGGAGGCAGTGCCAGAGCCAGAGCTAGAGGAGGAAGAGGAGGAGGAGGATGAGGAGGAGGAGGAGGAGGAGGAGGAGGTGGAGGTAGCGGCGGAGGAGAAAGAGGTGGAGGCGGAGGACGCCGCGAAATTCGCCGACGCGACGAACAAGGACGGATTCAGGCAGTGTTCAAGCGCGTACGACGAGGAAGAGACTCGCGGGGGATGCGTGCTCGGCGGTGGACAGAGAACGATTGAGCGTTCGCATGGAGTGAGCGAGCGAGCCAGCGCACCTGACCAGTCCCTGACAGCGGGGTAAGGGGTTGAAAACCGGCGGGTGGCAGGACGGTCGGTCGGTGGGAAGCGGCATGGTTGGTGGCTCAGGGGCAGGAGGCAGGAGGGGACCCGAGAGTCCATTCGGTGGAGGGGTGACGGAGAGCACGATGCACAGCACAGCGCGGCTCGGCTCGGATCGGCTCGGTGTGGTGTGGCGTGGTGCGGCGCGGCGCGGCGCGGTAGCATGGGGCATGGGGGTGGAAAAGGTGGGGATCGGGGCGAAGGGGAAGCGCAAGTCTGCGGTGCCCGAGAGAAACGCGAGTTCGTCTCCTGTGGGAGTGCGACGGAGACCGAGCGCGTGGTTCCCGCGGGAGGAAGGAAGACTTCCCTGTAGGCCGGACGAAAACAGAAATACGGTCTGTGCGGAAACGAACGAGACGGAACGGAGAAGACGAAGAGCGGGAACGCGTTCGACCACAGCGTGACGAAGACGGATATAAGGTTCGCGAGAGAACGGAAAAGGACAGATCTACCGTCGGCGCGACAAGGGTGGCGTTATGTGCTCGCGTGAACACGTTGATCGAGACTGAATATATGTATGTACGTGTGTGTACGTGTATACATATATAATATAAAATATTTATAAATTTATATTTATAATTATAATATTTTATATAAAATATGTATCTGTTTATATATTATATACATATGTTTATGTCTTTATATATATATATACACATATATACATACACACATGCTTCAATACTGATATACAAAATACGCGCGCGCACGCACGCATCACACGTACACACCACGCACACGTTTCGATGTCATGCATGCATATAGGAGACAGAGAACGATGGAGAGCGAGACGACCGTCGTAGTGATGTATCCTCCAAGTTAGTAGCCTGGTTCTTGTGCATAGTCGATAAACTGTCAGAAAATTTATTTTTTTATCGTTGATCGACGACTTATCATCAAATCGATCGAATTTTTAATGTTTTGAATAGTCCTGTGAAAAAGTTAATAATCCATTCGATATTTAATTATTCATTAAACATACGTCTACTTTCTCTAAACTGTTTAATGTAGAACAGTCACGCGTCGAAGTTATTAATGACGAAGATATTAAATAAAGAAGAGAGAAAAAATGAGGAACAAAATCGGCAATGGCTATGCAGAAACATTTCAACATTTCTGAAATCATAACACGTCCAATTACATTCGGAGCCGGCTATTGCGTAATCTGTAATCGCAAGCGTGCGTGTTTGTAACGTTGGTAAATCTAACACGATAGTTTAATAACCGCCATGTTAAGAAGTGTCGGCGGACACACGGCAAAGATCGAATTACCCCCACTTCCGTCGATGTTAACGGGCCCCATAGCACCCGGAGGGTCCGTAAGGGCCGGCCCTGCGTCGATCCGACTCGAGTCCGAGTCGCTTGGACGCGGTGCGACTTGGACCCGACGTAACTCGCGAACGGGCGAGACGTCGCGCCACACCGAGCCGAGCCGAGCCGAGCCGTGCCGAGCCGACCTGAGACGCGCCGTGCCCCGCCGCGAGGGAAGAGGGTACACAGTCGGTTTCGGGAGAACGAGCATCGGCGTGGAGGGGCGGATAGAAACCGTCTCAAAAGAGAAAAAGACGGAAAAATGATGGAAGAAGGCGAAAGAGGGAGGCGCGCGCGCGCTTACTCGCTCGTTCGCCTGGCTTGCCCGCTCGTCCGCCCGCTCGAGGAAGAAAGAAGAGATTCTGGAGTCGAGTCGCGAAATGCAGAGTTTGTGTGCGCGCGCGCGCTCGTTCGCCGGACAAAGGGAATCTGCGGCTCCAGTCGTCTCTCTACGCATGTACACACGCAGCCATGCCGCGCCGGCATATGCACACACGGCCAACGTGCAACCGTGCGCACGCATGCACGCCACTGCAGAAACCGCGGGTACAGTCGACGGAGGAAGCGCGAATTCTCTTGTTTCTCCGCGTTCGACTTTGCCGCTCTATTTCTCCTTCTTCTTCCTCTTCGTCATTGTCTTCCTTTTCTCCACTCTACTCGGTCTCTACTTCGCATCTATCGAAGAGAATAAAGAGTCCACGGTCACGAATGCTATCGAACGACCTAAAGAAAACGCTGCTTACTTTCGTAAGCTAACGGTTGGTTCCGCCGCTAATCCCCTCGGCCACCGTTGCCAGAAGAGAGGAAAATTATTAGACTCGAGACGACATTGAATCGGGAGAAAACGGTTCACCGGGGAAGAAATTAGGGAACCAAATTTGTTGCAATTATATACCATTTTGTCATTGTCCGCTTCACCGAGATGTCCTTTGCCGATCAGCTGTACACCGAATACCGACGTTACATTTATAACTAAATACATTGTAAAATACGTGTATTCCGGGGTTCCATTCGATCTTTCGTGTTCCCGATAAAGAGACACGTTCGGCACGGTAGTAGCTCTGTTAAAATCTGATCACGCGAGGCAACGGAAGTTACGGTAGCAGAGATATATAATTATTCTAATAATATGGAACTCCTTTCAATGAAATCTAAGCCTTAAAAATGATGGGAAGGAGACAATTTTTTTTAACAAAAATCCCCTCTTGGAAAAATATGTTTTAACGCACGGCAACTCTTTCGTTGTTAAAAGATTCAGACAGTTTGGATTTGTGTTTAATTATGTGTCGTAAAGATAAATTTTTGGTCAAAGCATAAAAGTTGATGTAGTAGTAAAAGCAATTTTTGAGATCTCAAAAAAACCCCCGGGCAATTCTGTGCTTCTATTTAAACTTGTTTCGAATCTCTATCTCGTTCGTTCGCTCGAGAACATCTACGGTGGATTAACTTTTAGAAAATAGCAATAGTTGGCCATCGGTATAAATATCAACGAATTAGATCGCTTGTTGGACTCCTTAATTTACCATCACCGATTGCAATCCCACGAAATGCATTCACGAGATAATATTTACCAGAAACCAGATTAATCGTTGCTTAATCGTTATTTAGAAAGCCATTTGTAGCGTGCATTATTGATTCGATCTCTAGTTAAAACGTACAAGTGAACTGTCTCGCAGCAGTCACAACTACTTGTATCGATTGTCTCTCGCGTTGGCGTATATTGCCAATATGTGGCAGGTACACTACAGGTACACTACAGGTACGGGAGAATTAAATTGCATTGTAAATCTGTTCTATCGATATCGACGCATCGTTAACGTATGTTTCAGACGCGGTCGTTCGCATTCACCGATTTTCCGTGTTGGACACGATCGAATTTCATGAAAATTACGCGAAATCTCGGGTTTCGATAAGAACGATACCAATATACTTCCGTGCATTCGTTCGCTCGTTCGCTCGTTTGCTCGTACTCTCGATTCCTCTACGCGACGCGTTTCTCCCTCGAACTACTCGATGAAAGGAGATACCGATCGAGAACGAGGTCAGTAGAGAATACACTATCCTTATCCCTGCAGTGCTCGGATGTTCCTTACCGCAGGTACAATTGATAAAGAAGAGCATTCTTCGTCCCTGTCGATTCCTACACACGATGCAGCCGTTAATTAATGCGGCGTATACTTTTTCCGTACGAAGCGCACACGTGTGTGGCCGAACTCAAGAGCAACCGATAAATCGACGATTGCCAGTGTTTCGGCCGTCGCGGAAACGCTTCAAGGCCTATGCGTTTCTGGGAGAAAGACTTTCTTTCGCTGCCCTTGAAACGCATAGGTTTCTTCTGTGCATTGGAATCGGCAGAAAACGGCAAAACTCGCATAATTTCTATGCTCGTACATTTGCGTATCTGTGCGTCAATCCTTATTGTTGCAAGCGTTACAGTTATTAAAGTTGATTACAAGTTGTTCGGGATTAATCGACCATTGAATATCCCGAAAATTAAAATCAACGCAACGTTTAAATGTTCGTAAAGTGGGACAGAAAATTGTTCTTCGCGAACATTGATCGGCTAGAAAAATAATAACCATCGACGCCCAGCAACACGAACTTACACTAGAGACTGTGAATATACGTCTGACCATGTAAGTGCCTGCAATTCGATGCACATGAGCGATATGTGTTTTCTCCGTACGACGTCGTCTTAACTCTCGTGTCAAGGACAGCGAGTCAAAGAACCACGTGTAAGACCGTATCTATAGACTTTTCTTCGAAAATAAAACATAAGGTGCTACTTGGACATAAAACGTGATGTGTGTGTGCGCGCGCGCGTGTGTAAATATATAATATATATATACATATTATTAATGTTTTGGTAGTAATTGGGTAGCTCCAGACGGTTCGTAGCGTCGACTGTGAAAGCTGTTCGACGATCGGAAATGGGTTCAAATTACCACGAGAAAATGGTGAATAACGCGGAAATTAGAGAGATTTCTTCTGAAAGAAATCGCCACGCAAGTTCACTCTCTCGGCCGGCGCTGAATTATGTCCAAGGCGAATGCTGGCAACGAGATACGAAACTCTGAACGAAGAACACCAATCAGGGGCGTGAGCATCGTTGCGTGCCAACACGTTTTGCTTCACGGAGCGGGGCAACAGGGAGGTAAAAAATGGCAAAATAACGAAACTCGAAGCATCGTTTGCGAGCGGTTCTCGCCGGCATATTTTCGCGCATGAGGAACGAGAGACGATGACACGAGGTGGGTGATGAATATTCGATCGATTCGATCAAGTCATAGCTAAATCCCAACGGAGTTTTTGTTTCGGATAACCAAGGAACAAAATACGATTGTTTTTTATTTATTTTTACAACAAACGGAAAATGTAATACCGAACTGTTTGGTTAGCTTCAAATTAGTTTTTAGATTAGGATACCTCTCAGCAAATTTTGTTACAGTCATTGCACTCATCGAATGTTGTTACAAGTAAGATCGGCTTACGAGTTATGGTAAATGTATTGAAATCGATAGCCCAGGTGATAATAGTTGAGGCCACTGCACGGGTACCGTACATAGTAGTAGTAATAATAGTAGTAGTAGTAGTAGTAGTAGTAGTAGTAGTAGTAGTAGTAGTAGTAGTAGTAGTAGTAATAGTAGTAGTAGTAGTAGTAGTAGCTTGATTGCTGGACAATGGAATCTAACGAGACGGGGTTGAAGACTGTCTTATTGATCTCGCGAAAGTGGAAAGCACAATAATGGTACCGCCCATTCATGATTTAGCAGAACATGTATGGGTTTCAGCTAGAAGAATTCTTTTAAACGAGTTCTATTGGCGTCGCCATTAGGAAGGACTAGGCCGATGGGCTTCGGTTCGTAATTAATTAACAGAAACGCGAAGCTAAGGCGACCAAGTAAACCGAATTGTAAAATCCCTCTTTGGAGGTTAAGCTTCTTTCACCTATAGACAAAATATTTCGTAATTGTACGAATGTACTTAACCAACGGAACGTGTGAAACTTTATTTGCCGATATCGTGTTTCGGTTTAAGCGACAAACGGTAAATTGACTTCAGAAATTTAGTTCTATATCCTTGTTTTAAAGTAGAGAGCGATTCGCATAGTTTTGACCAGATTATACGATTTCTCGATACAATTAATAGTAGACTTAAATTTGGCTCGTACTCAAAACACGATGCACCGTCAGGTTCGTCGTCCGACGTTGTATGATTCGAATAGCCGGTTCAGCCACGTTGGAAAAGTGCAACGGAGCAGACACGTGCCAATACGTTCTAACTGTTCAGAAAAACAGCCGTTAACCGTTAATCTCTATTATCCTGAAGAATTTCCTAAAACTAATCGTCGATTTCAACGATGCCTTCGCTTCTTAAAAATTCAGACTTTCGAACATTGCGTTTTACTGGGCACACGCGACGCTGTACGTTTAATAATGTTGTCCGAACACTAGAACGAACTTGGATTTTTCTTGTTGTCCCGTAGGGAATTTGAAAACTTAAGCGTGCGCGTGTCAATGATTAAAAAGCATCGAGGAAAAGAGGAGTTTCGGTGAACCGTGGTACCGCGATTAAAAATTAAACTGCGTAAAAGGGAAAGTAGACATTTGAAACGCGCACACACAATTCCTTCTGTCGCGAGTGTACCGTTATTTATAGCGAGCGTCGACGGGGATCGAGAACAAGGAAGGAGAGCACGAAGAGAAAAGGGACGATCGCGCGTATACACGCCGTCAATAGGGAGAGATACGCCGATTTCCCATATGCATGGGGGAACTCATGGCGCCATCTGAAATGTCCTGCGAATCTACAGTACCAGTAGCGGATACGGATCGGTAAAACAGGGAGAGGAAAACATCAAATGATAAAACGGGTAACTGTAGCGCGAAACTGTGCAAGATTCATCGAGATGGAAGGGCAAAAGGGTTAACCTCCAACGGACGCGTAGAGAAGCAGAAGCGTATATAACCCGGTGAGCGTCCAGGGGATCGTCGCTGTCGGTAAATCCGTTTGGCAGAATTGGCTTGCGATCGATGAGAACGAGTACAAAATAATGCGCAACGAAGAGAAAGTCTGGATCGTCTTGTTACTATCGCGGCTATTCGTTTCACTTTGCAAATGTATTTTAAAGACGAGCATGCTGTCAGTTGGTTTATTCGTTCGACGAATACGAATAATCGTTATCGTATACGTCGAGCTCGTTTAGACAATTTTCTATTCTGGCTTATCGTGAGAAACTCGTTATCGTTGGATTGCTCTTTGATTGAATTTTGCTCTTTCTTTTTACAGAGAACATCGAGTAGAAAAAAGACCACGCGTTTGATAATGTTTCTTACTTGGTGGTTGTTGCCTTACCTGAAGTTCTGCTTGCGAGACGTCGATCTCACCCCTATAGACGAACTCTATGATGAACTTGAGATCATTGAAACAAACGTCCTGTGGCATGATGATGGTCGGGTGCTTGCAGGGATTCGAGAGCAGAAGCTTCTGAAAATAGGAACTGCACGCCGATAAAACTACCTGCGCGAAAGAAATAGAATATTAGTCGAGAATGCTAGGACAAATGGTCGAAAATGAGATAAGCGTGGACCATATTCGTGATAACGCAAGATAGAACAGAGTTTGTTCGGTTACGGTGTGCTCACCTTGTGTGCTTTTAAGGAAGCTTCGTTACATGCCAATGTGACGTCGACGAAGGCTTCGGTTTGTAAAAGTTGGTGAAAAACAGACGTCATGTTTGACTGGTAGTTGTTCCAGCGCAGGCAGTAGTGCTGCCCGGCCATGCCGCCACTGTAACAAAAACACCAGACTCGTACAGTTACGTTCCGTCTTTCCCTTTGTCTCTCTCGCTTCTTACATTCGTCGAAAATCATCCAAGACTTCATCCTACATACCACCCACCCTTTACACGGACGGATACGCGTGCACACACACCCAGAGTTTTACACAGTCACCCAGCAGACACACACGGTCGCACAACCAAGCAGTGTCACGTACACACAACACATCGTTCCACGGTGCCCTTCCGCCTTCAAGATCGATCTGCAAAGCGGAATAGTACCTGTAGTGCACGCCCCAATAATGATCTGTCTCCATTAAATATTCTTTGGTTGTCTTTTCCGTCATTGTCGGTGGAAAATATCAGTATATCCCGCGAAGCAAGGGAGGTTAGGTGTATTACGGTAAGGTATTAAGATAAGCTATAGCCTGAGGTAAAGATAGCGGGAAGGCAGAGGAAGAGATCGGCAGCGGGTAAGACAACCGGAGGAGTAGAAAATCGAAGATAAACACGATGAAAAGATAAATGGTGGGAAAAAGGCGAGATAGGGTGATGGTTCGCGGAAACGGACTAGGTAGCACAATCGGTCTCTTCCTGCGTCGATCGAAATAGAAAAGAAAACCAAATAAAAAATAAAACACTTTCGCGATTTCAACCAAAGCGAACAACGATGATCGATGACCAACACGAACTTCCCTCGTGTTTACGATAAGGCGTACGAGCAATGTTCAAACCGGGTCGGAAAGAAGAAAACGAGGAGGAAGAGCGAACGATCGGGCCGTATTATTCGTAACCGGATGTCGTTAATTTTTCTCGATGATGTAGAAAGAAGACGAGCGACGACGTTGCGTATCGGCGCGAATCGACACCACAAAAGTAAACGAAGAAGTTCGGGCGTTGGTCTGTCTCGTAACATTCACCTGTTTCGTGGACCGTGCTTTATCTGGCTCTATCTATGTGACTCTTTATACGGGCCATTCCACGTTATCTATCCGTAGGAACACGGACTTTTATCAGTCGCTTAGACGCGCGCCGATAACGCGAAAACTTTAAGCTCTCGTCTCGTCTCGTCTTGTCTTGCTTTCGTTCCGCTTCTTTTACCAGTCCGCGTGGATTCTTTTGTATTGGTCGTCGGCTACTGGATTATTTTCCTTCGGTACAATCCTTTCTTTCTCCTCTGTTAGTAAACGCATCGGCGAAACACGGTATCACCGATGCAACGCGACGTCGGTCGGACACGCGTTAACCCTTGTATCACAGAAATGGAATAACGACAAAGCCGACAGATCGATTCGTATCACCAGCTTGTATTCGCACCTATAGATCCGCGGATCGATTAACGATCGTTTACCAATGTACACGTTGGTTCGTGTTACACAGCGGATAATCGTGGACGCGTGCGAGCGTCGCTCGTGCATTATCAGGAATTGCTTCGTCCAACGGTTTGAATCTATCACGCAGGTAGCACGTCGATACGCGAGTGCACCTGGTGCACTTACCTGTCGGTTTTTACCTGCTATTCGTTAGCCGCGCGTTTCACAAGCACGCGGGAGCAAGCGAGCGAACGATCGCGCGCGCGCCCATTCCCGTCTCGTTACGAGTCGAACGCCTATTCGATGCAATATACAACACGTCGCGGGTACGTGTATCGATATTGGAGAATTGGGTTAACCAGTTACAACGTTTCAAGAAGAACTGATAATATGCGATAACGAGCGAAGATTGGCGACGAATTGATAATAACCGTCGATCTCTCGACTACTCCGTTTCTTTCTACGCGAACGAAGAGCATGGTTACGAATTTAGTTTCGGATAATCGAAATTTTATTTGTAGACGAGGCTTCGGAACTATGCTCGTGCTTTCTTCCACGCGATCTTTCTTCGTACGGCGAACAGTGGTGCTCAGAGGGGCTTGTTCGAGATTAACGATCGTGAGAATAGAAAGAAACCAGCATACGACGCGTATCGCAAAAATAAAGCTGACGATACACCTTGGAGTATCTAGCGATCTTAAACGCGAATGAAACGCGAACCAACCAACGGATCGCGTTGATCGATTCTACTTACCAAGCTATTGCCAACCCGATCGAATCGATCGATACGCTTTCTCGACGGTCGATCTTTCGCGGGTACATCGGGTCTCCTCGGTTCTACGCGGTTTCTCTCGAGTTGTATAGGCATCCTTTAACGATTTTCTCGGTACTTTCACTGATATCGGCCAGCTGGGTAGTCCGGTGTTCGGTGTTCACGTTGACGAGTGGTACGCGCACAAAAGCTCGCGAATTAACGGGGGAGCCATCCTCGATCGCGGTACAACCGCCGGGAATTGATTCGAAATGCCCGCGCGCTACCGTTGGAACGCGAAAAATGTAAAACGGTTGACCGCGGGAGAATGGGGCTACTACAAGAGACTACTTTACAAGATGACGCTTGGCGCATCAAGCTAAACGAGCGCGCCCATAACGACAGCCGCGTACGGAAAAATTCAAACCGGGAGTAAATAATGTGTACGGATAGTTGAATGAGTAATCTTCACTTACATATTCGAAAGGTTCGGTCTTCGAAAGTTGAATATTGCGAAAAGGAAAGTAATCGCGTGTCGGTTAACGATCCTGGTTTAGTACACTAACGAAAAATCAGGCAGAAATATCGTATCGACGTGTATGCTCATCCCTCGAAAGCGCGTTCGCGCTTTCTTTCACGGCCTCGAAGAAGGACACTGCGTTGGTCTCTCCCTTTCAGAGAATCCTCCCTTCTCCCATCTTCCCTTCCACGATTCATCTCAATTTTTCTTCGAGCTTTTTGTGTCCAATTTCACCTCGCCTCCCTCGGATCCCATCCTCTTTCTTTTTCCCGTCTGTCTCTCTGCCATTCGTGGAGTAGACGAGCAAGCGGCTCCGCGCCGCGCCGCGCCGCGCTCGCTCCCCTCTTCTTCTACCCCCGTATCGTTCTCATTCCATCTTCTTCTTTTCTTTTCCCTCGCCCTCCTTGTCCCTCGGTCGTTTCATCGTTTCTTTCTCGACCCTCCGCGTCTCTCGTTCCCTCTTTCTCCGCGCGTTGGCTCCATTTACTCGTTCCCTCGTTCCCTCCCCACGGCGAAGACGCTATTTTCTCGTGGCCCCTTTTCTTCCACGGTCTCCGCCACCCTTCTCTCTTTTTCTCCTCTCCTCTTCTCTCCTCTCCTCTCCTCTCCTTTCCACTACTCTCCTCTCCTCTCCTCTCCGCTGGTCTCATCCTCCTCCTCCTCCTCCTCATTCCTCTCTTTCTCCCTATGCCTTTCTATCTCCTCCCTCCCTCCCTCTCTCTCTCTCTCTCTCTCTCTCTCTCTCTCTCTCTCTCTCTCTCGTATACACTCCTGTCTTCTCCGGGCACACCGTTCTCTCGCTCGACGGGAAGCTGCTCACCCTCTCTCTTTCTCCTCTCTTCCTCTCCCTATACTACGCGGCGTTTCCTTCTCTTCCTGGACGGCGCGCATTTTACGTTTTTCCAACGTTATCGACGTTCTTCCACGGCTCTTCCCGGACTTTTTCCTTTCGTCGTACCGTCCTCGAGACGACCAACCAGCTCTTTCTCCGGGAAAACGTAAGCGGAAACGACTCCCCTCCCTCTCTTCTCTCTTTCTCCACCCGCGCCCGACAGCTTCCACCCAGAACCCCGTTTCCAGGGAACACTCTGAAATCTTCCAGAACAGTTTTCTCCGCTTCGCTTCCATGTTCGTTTTTTTTTCTTCTTCTTTTCTGCCGCGTAGATACGGATGATAAAACGCAGGACTAATAAAATTTGCATCACTACTGGCGAACTTTGCATAAACCATACCGGGAGCCGCGACCCCTACCTCCGTATCGTCGTGACGGCGACGATGATTTGCCTGCTCGCTACGAGAAACTGTAATCTACGTGGCCGTGACCGAATCATTTTCCGACTCGTCCCGATTATCCAATATATATTTCCTGGTTGCCATAGGTGCTTGATACCTTTAGCGCCACATCGAATGTAGATCCAACTTACTTACGCAAACGAAGCATCGCCGACACATGATTTTGCGAGTTATCGCGTAACTTTTTCGAAAGTTTCGACCAAGAAAGGATGAAATTTTCTTTGCGATGACCGATCGCGAAGTACCTGCACGAAACCGCGTGTCCACCATTCATTTTTTTCTGCTGTCGATACCATGGTCAGTCGACCGAAATTACCGGACGTTCCTCGTATTCTAAGCGAATAATTTTGCAATGTCTCGGCGGAAATGTCGGGTTTGCTTGCATCGGAGATGAGCGAGCGGATAAGAAAAAGTTGCAATAAACAATAATATGTGGCTTCGAAAAATAAGAGAATTTAGAAGTGAGAGGAATGGTACAGCAGCACGAGGGTCGTTTAATTCGCATCCGTGTAGCTTCCGTCTGGTCTGGTCTGGTCTGGTCTTTCATCGACGAACTTTTCAATGATGCTCTTGTATCGATTGCCTGTGCCTACCTCTTTCGTCATCAAAACAATGCCAACATCGATCTACGCTGGTACAACCGTGTTTTTCGTATCCCTCAACAATACGAACAAATCTACAACGATCCGCCATCGAGAGATCGAGAGAGATGGATAGATAGATAGATAAATAGAAAGGGTGAGAGAGAGAGGGGGGGGACAAACCTGCACAGGTCGAGTGGCGAACGAAGAGGGTCGCGCTTCATGAGCGATACGCGGTAGGAAAGATCGGTGAAGAACGAGGCAGCGCTACCGACCAGAAGGATCAAATTTTAAAACGCGACGCAATTCGATTTGAGGCTGTAAGGAAAGCGGTGCATGGGGAATTTGTTTAGTTCTTTCATGGAAAAGTACATCGGATGAGTGGAAACAACGGGGAGGCGTATCGACATATAAAGGAGAAGAGAAATGAGAAAGAGAGAGAGAGAGAGAGAGAGAGAGAGAGGGAGAGAGAGAGAGAAAAGTCGACTTACGAACGAACAGAGTAACGAGCGGTGGTCAACAAGTCGGAGCAGTCCTAATTTCCGTCCTGTCTGTACCGTAAGGCATAACAGTACCGCATTCCAAATGCCCTTCGTTTCTTCGTTTCTCTCCGTTCACCTTTCCGAGAGAACCGGGCTCTCTCGGCCTCTCACCTGTTCCCCTTCGCCCTACCACTTCGAAGAGTAGTCGTGTATAGTCGAAGTCTTGGCTCCGTTCTTCCTACCACCTTTACCTCCCGCCATTTCCATCGGACACCATCCGGTCGTTTTCGAAGGGAAAGAAAGGAGAGGAGACAGAAACGAGCAGTGATATGGAGGGAGAAGACGGACCCGGAAACGCCAATTTCACTGGAACCAGCGAGGAGAGTGGCGGAATCGACACGTGGAGACGCAAGAAAGGAGAAAGGAAAGACACGGTTTATATCAGAGTAGATGCTGCTTTCGATAGTCCTGTTATTGATCGCTCTTTGGAAACTCATAAAAAGGCTCGCGATCGCGAGAGTGACACCAGGAGCGTTAATGCAACTCAAATGTTTAATGTTATCAAAGAATATGTGAATGCGTTGACGGATGTGTTGACAACCGGTGGTTGGCAACGTCATTGTTAATCGCAGCAAGTAATTTCAATAAATTACGACAAGTACAAACTTTTCAATCGAAACGATTAAACTACTGTTTTTTACAATTCTTGAAAAACCTTTTTCTAATACAAAACAACGAAAGAGCGTAGCCTTATTATAATAGGGGTTCAAATGCCTGTGCGTCCAATTGTAACTCCAATATCGATAAATTACCGAAAAATAAATTTTTCTACAAAGTTAGTTGCAACAAAAAAAAATCGATACAGTCTTTGATATTTTACACGAGGCGAGGGTAACAGCAAGCGAGTGACCGTTTTCAAGTAAATACCGACAGTAAGACACTTGAAATAATAATTATAAGCAACTGTCGACATATATAGATCCAGTCTGAAGATTTTTTCTGTCGTATAATTATCTGTGATTGAGAACGGCGATGTTATAACTAAAATAAAATATGCTTTGCTGCACCTGTTTCTAGTGCAGAGTGATTTCTCGCTTTCGAACTAATTGTAAGGTGTGGTGTGTGTACTGTATATTGTTATTTAATGTAACATCTATGATCTACAGAATATTGCGGATAAAAGCGGTTTTTATTTCTTCGTTATTTTATTTATTTACTAGATATTCTGTGGTCACTTACCGGTACATCTGCTTTGATCGCAATTTCAGCATTTTATTAATTTCTAATTGACGGTAGAAAGAAAGACGACTCCATGTGAAAAAAGAAGGCGCAAGATATGTCTAAACAGTGTCATTTACTGTGTGATTGTTTTCGAGACAAGAAGTAATGATATTTATTTCAGAACATTTTTTAATGGTTTTAATCGAAAATAAAGAAGAAAATTGTACATTAAATACTTTTAAAACATATTTTTTTAATATTATCCATTATTGTGTAACAAAAATAAGAATGTTTAATCAAAGGTATGAACAAATCTTCGAGAAAAAGCGAAGCATGAATTCGCGTTTAAAATGTTGTCATCAATTTTTCTTGGTAGGTTCTTATGTTGTCTTACTTTTACCAAAATATAATTTCGTACGGCATATTCAAAACGTTTCAGCTATTTCTGACCTTGTACGGTATTGAAGGTCATTGCGCCGTATACGAATTAATTTGTTTTAATATACGCTTTCATGCGATAGAAGAAAATATGTCGCTGTTATACATTTGAAAACAAACTCCATTGCGTTGCTTGCAAGAAACACTTTGGCTAGTAATAGCGTGGTCAACTTGTACATACTATAGTAACACCAGATTTAGGTCGCACCAACAGCGAATGTTTTATTTTACGCTATAAAAATAAAGGGAATGTGTGTACTCAAATTTTTTTCCACTTTTAAACCAATGTATACCCAAAGCAATCGATCTGCCGACTCCTTCCTCGTGGATGTACTTTTACAATCTCAATTGTAAGTAAAAAATATTAGGATGAGACCTTATAAAAAAAATATTAGGACGCATTCTGCAAAAGTTAGCGTTAATAATGCGATGCGATAAAAATTAATAAATTCGAATAATAGACGAACGCACGAAATATAGAATAGCAACAGCAATAGAATAGAATTTGGTATTTGTACGTAATAAATATTTGATCGTATACTGATGATTATTAGGAGGAATTGAACATTCGCTAGAAACTCGTAACGCGTTAGGTAGTCTACCATCCCTGGCAACTAGCTATACTACTCTGTACTCCATTCTTATGGAGCAAAGATAAACGAGGGTTGAAAACCACCCCCGAGATCCACGTGATCGGGGTTGCGTCCCTTCGGAGGGTGCAACGTAAGAGGGTGACGTGGACTTGCCCAAGGTCGCACGTGGCTCGCCTAGAGGGATATTTTTTTCTCTGTATAGTATCGAGGGTGTATAATTTTTGTTGTGTTGTTTCCATTCAGTTACAGGAGTATCGAGAACACACTGCCGCGATACCGTCGACAAGAATAACGTTTCTATCTATCGTGTGTTTTCGTTCGCGGAACCACGCAACATCCGACTTGTCGGCGAGTCTCTGGATAAGTTCGGAATAACGAGTACCATCGTCGAAATCTCCGAATTCGAATCGCGATTCCGGTTATCCTTCCTCGTAATAGTCGCCTTAATGGTAGTCCTGTCTGGACGCAGCAAGGAACCCTGGCGAACTTTCGAGGAAGGAGAAAGGAGAAAGGAGAAAGGAGCAACGAGCGATGAGGAGGATGCGCAAGAGTGGTCGACCGAACGGAAGTCACGACGAAGATGGGAGCTGGAGAAAGGGTGAAGAGAGGGTGGCGAACGACGGATAAGAGAGGCTCTTTGTGTGTTCGTGTACAACGGAGGGATGAAAGCGGAGGATGAAAAAGTCAGGGGACAGATGGCCCTTTCAGACAATGAGAAACTCCGGAGATAAGGGGAATACGAGCGAGAACTTAAAGGGGGAAAGAGAAAGAGCAGCGGGGAAAAGGTTGACAGAAGAAAGAAAAGGAGGCGAAACTGTTTTTTTCAGGCAGCCACGACGGAGAGGGATGTGTCGTGAACGATGGGCAGACGGAGATCGAGAACTACAAAGGTAGAATGGAAAAAAGAGATGGAAGGACGGACAAGAAAGAGAAAAGACGGAAAACGGATGAGTCAGGCACGGAATGGACCATCTGGTCGATCTTTGAACGCAATTAGCGATGATCGAGACGCGTATAATGTTGCGAATAATACGTTTCAATTCGACCGTTAACTTCAAGATTATTGAATCGTTTTATTCGGTAGCAGAACCCGACAGCCAATAGAAAAATAAATTTCAGTGGATAACAACATACTGTCGCGATGTTAATTACAGATTCTACGCGACTTTAACGATCGTACACACGACACGTTGCTTAACCACTTTTTCGTCTATTGCCTAGGAAACACCTTTCTCCTCTTACCAGTGTTAGAACTTTGTAACTTCTAAAAATCGTTTCCCCTGATGTCATGCGAAAAAAGAGAAAGAAGAATATTACTTTCGTTGGCTCTCCGTCTACACGCTCGGTAGATGTAGTCTCGCGCGAGCGCAAAAGCATGATCCGCGGGAATTACAATCGATTCAAATGTGGAAGGTTTTTACGCAAACAAGCCAAAGAGAGAAAAAAGTAGGAGAAAATCGACCGACCCAGTGTTCTGCCTCTCTTTCTCCGTCCGCTTCGCCGGTGCTGTCTGTCTTTCTCTTTCCCCTGTTCCCCTCTCTTCTTGGTCGTATTAAAGAAACAGGATGTGCGGAGCGGGAAGAGGAACGAGGAAGAGAGTAGGGAGAGAAAGGCAAGAGGGTTGCCAGCGGAAAAGAGCGACGGCAGGGAGGAAGGGGGAAAGAAGGGAGGGAATGAAGGCGAAGCAGGAGACGCCGTCGACGGCAACGACGACGACGACGACGACGACGACGACAACGACAACGACAACGATGAACGAGCAAGCGGAGAAGGTGGCAGAGAAGAAAGAGGAAGAGGTGGTGGAAGCAGAGACGCAGATAGAGATGAAGGCGGAGAAGGAGGAGGAGGAGAAGGAGGAGGTGAAAGAAGAAGAGGAGGTGGCGGAGGCGGGGGTGGAGGTGACGAAGGAGACGGTCGGGGAAGGGGAGCATGGGAAGGAGGTAGAAAGAAGCAGGAAAAGGTGGGCAGAGGCAGATCGAAACACAAGAAAGAAAGAAGCGAGGTTAGGGTGGTAGACAGGATGCTACGGGGGAAGTCAGAGGGTGAAGGGAGGAGAGCACGCCGGGAAGAGGAGGTCGAGCGCAGCAAGAAAAATTTCTTGCCTTGTCTCCTTCCACTCTTCTTCCGTTGTATTTCTCCTCTGTATGTCTGCTCGTTCTTTTTTAAATCTTTTACTTTTCACGTGTGCACGAAACATGTTCGCGGACGGTTACGGAAGGCGAAGGGAATGGAAGGGAAGAGAAAAGGAACGGGGGACGAAGGAGAATGGTAAGGAAAGAGGAGAAGCTGTTTTGGTTGTTCCTGTGTGAGTCGGACCGCGGGGCATTGGAGAAGATGGAAACCGAAAAAGAGTATAGGGGAAGGGACGGAAGAAAAAGAGAGATCGAAGGAAAAAGAGAGAAAAAAGGGAGAACTCTCCGAGAGAACGGCAAGCCCGAAACGAGGACAAAGAGAAAATGACAAAGGCGAGAGGGGCGTTCGATTCGATTGGAAAGGCAGGCAGAGAGGCCTCTTTCCTTTTACCAGCGTTTTCTCCGTATTATGCTCCGTACTTTCCGTTGTTCCTATGCGCGCGTGTTCCGAGTTACATACACGTACACAGTCGCGCGAGGACATTCGCGCTCGCGCACGTCTATCCGTCTCTCTCATTTTCTCCCTCTCTCGTACACATGTATACGCGAGACAGTATAGCCTATCTAGAGAAATATACATTCACCCGCGTTCTCTTTCTTTTCTGTCTTTCTTTGCGTCCATTACCTTTCATTCCATCTATCGCCGTCTCTGTTCTTAGCACTTGTACGCAACTTCTCTCTCTCTCTCTCTCTCTCTCTCTCTTCGTCTTTCCCTCTCGCCCCTGCCCAACCCATCCTTCTACCGTCCTCTCTTCTGCCACCTCAATTACTATACGAGGTTTCACGTTATGTGGCTCTATGCTTTTGCGGCGAGAGGGCAGCTTTATACGTGGGTGAACGGGAAAATGTCTTTTGAAACCTTTCTAGGTCGCTCTCGATCGCCCCACTGTCAGTCATACACACGCGATTCCGCTCCCGGCTCTCAAGAAAATCGCCGATCGCATCGCGGTTTTCATTTAAGAATACCGCGGCATTGGATTACAATTCGAATCTTCCTGTTCTCCGTGAATCCCTGAGAGATTATCGTGGCAAGCGTCATCATCGACATTGCTCGCAAATGAAATTTCTGTTACCGTTTGCCACCATTTATCATTCCATTTGACGTTCCCCGGCGTTTCGGTATTCCCGATTTCAAAGATTACGATTTATCAACGTACAAGGAAGAAGAATGTACACACGCGTTTGATAACGTTATCGATAGTTAAAGATGATTCAAACGTCTTTTATCTTTCTTACAGCCGGTCGTCCTCCGGAACACGATCCTTGAGTCACTCTAAGTAAAAGAGAGAGAAACACAGGGGGGGGGGGGAGAAACAGAAAAAAGAAAAAGAGAAAAAAGATAGGGGGGAGAAAGAGAAACGGAGAGACGATGGAAGGGATTGAGAGCGCGGCTAAAGAGAGGGAGAACTAGAGAAGAGAAGAGAAGAGAAGAGAAGAGAAGAGAAGAAAAGAGAAGAGAAGAGAGAAGAGAAAAGGTGCTGTTCTCCCGATGGTTACGAACACGGCAAGGCCGAGAGAAGGAACAGTAAAATTGTGGAGAATGTGTACGCGCCATCAGGGTGGCCTAGATTCAGTCAAGACCTGCTTTCTAGGCAGCATTTCTCTTTATCATCGGCACTGCGAGCACAATGTATAGGTAAACGTTGCTCGCTGCTGCGATCCCGGAGAAAATCTCAGGTGCATGAAACGTGCATGTCGGTTCTTTAATAACACTCGTATCGATGATTTATTAAATAACATGCATTTACGTTCATAATTGTATATATCGTTCGTTGAATAGCGTTATCAACTTTCGTCGTTTCTGTTCGTATCGGGACGACAGGCTCGATCCGCTTCCGTTTCCCTACCTTTCTACGACTCTCGCACGTGAACACAGAAAATATCTTTTCATTGATCGATTCAATTAAACCTTGCCTGTCGTAAACAATCGATCTACGAATGCTGGTATAATCATGGTGATAATATAAATTATATGGTGAAAAGCAACGATACAGCGATCCGAAGAAGACATTTTTCCAGAAAACAATATCGATGGGCTTGGTTTGGTTTGTTTTAAAAATTCTCGCATATCCGTACGAACGTTGAAATGTATTTATCGCTAGTGTCGTATAGTTGGTTCATCGAGGAACCTGAATCGGGATACCGGTTATGTTTTCCTTTGTGTTTAGCTGTATAATACACGGCGCAAACATTAAATAAGTGTTTCCTGCGCATACGTAATCGTTGATTATTGGACAGTTATCGTGCACGTGACCTACCGTAATCGGCGACAGCGTTTCGAACGAGCACGCGGCAAGTGTTCCAAATCCTCATGGTGGTGCCACGAGGCGCGCGTGGAGGAACGTTGTTTTAATCCGTCGACTCCGTACGACAGGTCGTTAAACGTCGTAGATCATTGTCACACGCACACCTACGCGAGTACGCACACGCGAACTGACCAGCTGTGCCGAGGGACACGGCGAACAGTCGAAAGTCGCAAGCACGCGACGCGGAACGTCATTCCATTAAATTGTTCGGTTAACGAGATTTCTAGCCGATCGAACGAATTATTACGAAATTCTTGATACGCCCGACAATTTATTTTGGATAGCTAGCACGACGTTCGAGTTTCGAACGATTTATAGCAACGAATTGTGCAAACAATTCCTACAGTCGCGACGAGACAACGCGCGACGAGCGACGACCGTGAAAACTGGGTAGATATTACGCGCGGTTCTTTGCGTTGTCATTATGGAAAAAGGTACTCGAGGATCGCGGGAACGTACCGTTTAGAGTAATCTTACGAAAACAAAGCAAACTGTTGTCGTTGTACTTACCTTACCATGACAACCTGACGCTCGAACGAAATCACTGCTGGAGCAAAACTCCGGCCGATTCTTGGCAACTGTGTGCCAAGGCCCGCGGTAGACACTCACTTTTGCTGTAGTTTGATGACACTCGGTGTGTATGTAGAGAAAGAAACGGAGGCGAGTAACACGCACGGTAAAAACCAACAAGACGCCTCCTCGCGAACAATCCTCACGCGAAACGCGTATTCACGCGATGACACACGGGGACAATTGTCAGTCGTCGCGTAAAGCACGTACCGCGCTGACGACTGGCAGCTGTCACTCTCTCGGTTCGCCCGTGAAAACGTCGCGGCACGAAGTGGCGTAGCGAATCACGGAGAGAGACGGACAAGGGGAAGGAGAAGGAGAAAGAGAAAGACATAAATGCACACTAGGGGGCACCGTGATGGCGGCGGCGGACGGCCGTGTTCCGTTGCGGACGGTGGCGCAAAGCGATTAAGCGATTTTGTTGTGGACCCCGATTCTTCCCTTCGTCGGCTCTCTCTTCCCGGCTTTCCACTTCTCCCGCGCCGCCTTTCGCCTCTCCCGCCTGTCGCTAGTCGCTACGGCTGCGCTACGCGGTAAACGCGCCCCTCAACGGAAATCTGCCTTTCTCCCCACCACTCTCGCGAGAACCCCTACCTTCACGAATTGCTGCGATGTTAGACCGGCAAAAATCAGGATTGTATCAACTTTTGTCGGTTTACAGCTTGCCAACCTTTTATCGTGAAAGAGGCCTAACCTAAAATTAAAGACGTGTCGATACTCTTACGGCACGAAGCTTGTCAAAATTATACCGATTATTCTTTTCTTGTTGAATTTTTATTTATACGATGTAATACAACAGCGGCACAATTATATTTTGTCCAATTACATTCTACGCGTATAAAAGATTACTATTTTCTCTATTGGCTTAACGAATTATTGTTTGATAAAAGATATCGTGCATGGATTTCTGTCGATACGTTTGTATGTGGGACAGAATGCCGCGCAAAAATAGTCACTAGGTTCCCAAAGTCTGTCGACGACCCTGCGCTAGACAGCCGTTCTCCTTCCCCCGCTACACGTCTGCGATGCGCAGACGATCGATTTTAATTTTCTGCGCCGCGTCTCCCCTCAAGGGGTACACTGTTTCCGTGCATCCCGGTTATCCCCTCGCAGAGCGGGTCGATCGTTAACGCGTAGCACCACGGCCATTGTGTAAAAAGAAGCCACGACGCTCGGATAGTGCACGCTGAGGACGGGACGGTGTAGTTTTTCCAAGTTTTCCTCTTGTGATATTTAGACTGTGCCAATATAGGTGAGTACCATATATTTATGTATGCTAAGCTTGCATTTGAAGTGTTAGTTTTTACATCGAGCAATATATTTGTCATCGCGAAAACTCTGTGGAAAATCAGGTCGTTTCGTTCTGCCAACATCGATGCTGTTTTGTCATTCTAATCGCGAGACCTCAGGGCGGAGGGGGAGGGGGCTCTTGTGCCTTGAACAATGCGTAAAATTTCACCGGAATTTCGCGATTCGAACGGATCGGATGGCCTTTTCGTTAACATGGTTCACATTTTCCGAGCTTTTTTGGAAAGTTCTCGCCATTTTGTCTTTGCCAAGTCCGCAGAGTCGGCCATTACGTACGCGTGCCAGGTTGCGGTCCAGGGCCGGTTAATGACGTTGAAGACGCTTGTATATTTTCACGACCTTTCTTCGCTGTATAAACGTATATTTGTGCAGAGATAATAATTTTAATCACATTTTTTTCCTTTAAACTGGAAGAAGTATTTTCACGATGTATGTCATACTTTCTGTAATATTATTAATGCGATACGTTGATTGATCAACTTTTTCGCGATTATACGTAAAATTTTTAGCTGGGTTACACGATGCTAATAAGCTGTGTAAACATACATATTTGTATGTTATACTTTTTCTCATGATTATAAAAATGTAAATGTAGTATTTATTTTTCGTTTTTAGCGGTAATTTTTTAATATCGTTTTTTAATTTTTATCGTAACGAATAAAACGTTTATAGTTATTATTTTCACATAATATTTAGGTCTCTCGTTAAAATCTCGACGATATATAGCATATACCGTATCCAATAAAAATCGTAAAGTTTGCGTTTTATCTGTTAGCGTCCTCTAGTTGCAATTTCCTATCACGGCGAGATGATCCTAGCTTTCGGGAGGTAGAGCGCATGCTCGATAGTTTCCTTCGTTTTTTCTTCTCTCGTGCCCTCTTCCGGGGAAGCCTGCGCTCTCTGACGGTCGGCGTACGGGCAAGCCAGCAGGCGTTGCGCTACGCCATTGTTGAAAAGGGCAGCGCTCGAGGCGCACGCCGAGCTTGGACGCTTACGCAGTTTTTCACTTTTCATCGATCCCGTTGCTGTGATATTAGATTGTTTTATACCCCATATTAGGTGAGTGTTATAACACGTAGAGTAATTACACGTAGAATTTGCGATTTCTTGTTAAAACTGTTAAGAAAATTCTGGAAAATCTTAAGGTGGGGTGACATGGCGCGGGCGGATCCTCTCTCTGTATATTTCTGAGAAAACATCTTTGCTTTATTAACGTCTGCTCGAATTTTCCCGATGAAGTAAGGCGTTTGCGATTTTCGTGCGTTTGTCCAGACGATACTTTAACGGGAAATTGCAATATTGGCAATACACATTTTTCGATCGATATTACTTTTCCTTGCGAGCTTTTCTTCTATCGCCATTTTGTCCGGGCGCGACCTCGTAGACGGCCATATTGCGATCCACGTCTCCTCTCCTCTCGTGGTTTCCGGGGGCGGTGCGAGGAAAGTGCATCGTTCTTTTTCGCCGGTCGGTAGATGCGATTGGAAAAATTATCTGTCGCTAACTTGTTTTTGTTTCGCGCACACGTTGCTCGGCGCCATCTGACGTAACATCCAATACAAGATAACAATATAAATAGATTACGCAATCGCGCGTAAGCAATGAATGTTGTTCGTTTTATTTCGTATTAATCTTTACCATACTTATACTTCTATTATCGTTTCTCCCCCACCTACGTTTGAAACTTACGCGTTGCGCATGTGAGGCAAGTAATCGATTTTCCATTTTATTGCGCGTCAATGATGTAAACTCTGATGACGTAAACTGTATTATACTTTGCCCTGTTTGTCGAATTTAATACAATTTTCTAAATGTCTTTTCATCAGAGACGGTTTTAAATCTTTATATTTCTTTTCACGATACAATTTGCTGCGTCATAGTTATAGAATAATTGCTTATGTTAAAGCATTAATGAATATGCAATTCTATTTTAACTACATTACTTGAATTAATTTGTGATCACGTTTCCCTTAGTATAAATTAATATATAGGAAAATATAATTCCTCGAAAGCCAACGTCAGAATAACTTGTCCTCGTTGATCGAATTAATTCGCGTTTCAGTTTGAAAATCGCTCGCGCGTTCGATTTCTCGTAAAAAAGTTCGTCTCGCGGTTCAGTTTTATCGTTGGGGTACCGGAGAGTCCAGCAGACGCCCCTGAATTCCAGGGCCTCGAGCTAGTGCGCATGTTAAGCGCGCAGCTCGGGCGCAGCTGCGCATGCGTGGTGCTTGCGCGTCCTCCTGCATCATCCCCACCAAGTCACCCATTACCGTTATGAGGACACGCACAAAGGAAAAGGCCAGAAGACCGATTCGACCGACGCGCTTGCATCGTACGGCCATTTTGGAAGCTTCGGTGCTTCCTTGCGGAGCTTTCGCCGCGGCTACGTATCGATCCCGTGAAACTAGATAAAAGTTTTCAGTTCCGTGGTGCAATCTCGTATCATCCGTCTCGATGTACGCGTTAATAGACATCAGAATAATTAGATAGCATTAGGCACGGTCGATATTGAACGACAGCCGGGGTCTTGTGCTTCTCTGCTCATCGTCACGGGTTCTTTTCTGATTGTTCAGAAACGAACGAGGGAAATCAGAAAATGGAAGACGACCAGCAGTTCTGTTTGAGGTGGAACAACCACCAAAGCACATTGATACAAAATTTCGACACTCTTCTCGAAAGCGGGACGCTGGTCGACTGCACCCTGGCGGCGGAGGGGAAATACTTAAAGGCCCATAAGGTAGTTCTCTCCGCTTGCAGTCCTTATTTTGAGGTAAGTGCATTTTTACAATATATACTGACATTTGTATTATTTGCTGAAACTGTAATTGACAGTACATTAGCCAAGTTGGTACAACAGTTTTCGAATGATTCGTTTCATTGTGTTGCCTAGCGTTTGATTTAGATTAAAGATTTTATTTCGCCAATAAATTTCCTTCTACATAGAATATTCACGATAAAGTAAAAACTAAAATGAATTATAAAAGTTCTATAGATAGTATGTACGAGGGTTTTTCTTTTTTGAAAATTCTGCGGGTTAAGCATAGTTAGAGGTTGATAGCAATGTTGGAATTGAAAGTGGAATTGCGGAAAAGGGGAACCTGAAATTGAAACAAGATGGCTGCCTTTGTTGGACGTTGCCTGGGCTGTTGCCTGAGAGGGGCAAGGGGGAATGAAAGCCCAAACCCCCTCCTGGTTCCTCGTGATCAATACAGAGAAAGCAAGATGGCTGATTTCCAGGGCACTTGCCCTGGGATTTTACCCTGTGTGGGTGGGGGTGTTTGAGGAGGCAGCCACTGCCTCATCAAATTGATGATGGAATTCAATTCATTAGTATTATTTCATGTTGAAACTTAGCTCAACCCGATCGTTAATATACTTCCTTTGCTGAATTGCTTCTTCATTTTCTTTTTTTTTTTAATGAAAATTGTATCCGCATTTGAAATTAACTAATCGGTTTACCTCGCTTCTGGTCTACTGTCACTTTTAACATTTTAGTCAATGAAAATTTTATATCGATTATTCGATTAAAAACTTAGAACATTTTAGTCATTAAAATATTTTGAAATTTATGATGTGTATATGTTTCATATTTACATGCATATGTTTTCATTGTAGGGCCTCCTCAGCGAACACTATGACAAACATCCCGTCTTCATACTCAAAGATGTTAAGTATAAAGAATTAAAAGCGATGATGGACTACATGTATAGGGGAGAAGTAAACATCTCCCAAGACCAATTGGCAGCGCTTTTAAAAGCTGCTGAATCTCTACAAATAAAAGGTTTATCGGAGAGTAAAACAAGTGGTAGCAGTAAGACGGACTCTAGGCAACAAAAGGTCGTTCCACAAGCAACGGCAGCGTCGTTAGACATTCCACATGCGTCTTCCGGGCTAACCATAGAAAAAAATAAAGTTCCTAGGCAGGGTATGTCACAAGGTTCCGTAGGGGACCTGCCTGAAGACTCGGCCAGTCCCCAAGTACCTAAGGGTCTCTCCTCGAGGTAAGATAATTGCATACAATTCGAATGATTGGCGGCTGTCATAAAGAACTTTGTCAATATTAAATTCTATACTTTGTTGCAGAGAGGGCTCCCAAAGTCCAACATCGAGGAAAAGAAAAAGATTTAGAAGAAGAAGCGTCGGTGAAGACAATTCGCTTGAAAACCATGAATCGAACTCGAGCGATATGCCTCAACAAATGGGTGGTCCTGCGCTCGGTATCGCTCCAGTCGCAGATGAGAAGACGCATCAAGATTCGGCAGATTCGCTAGGCAGGTCAGCCTTAATGACGCAGCTGACGAAACCTGCGGATGAAATGCTACAGGTAATTGGTATAGAATGTCGTTAATTCTGTTTCGGTTTTGAACCAACGTATAATGGAGACTGTTGCTTTTTTTACTGGACTGTTTCTTTCGCGCGTTGGTAGAACAACGATTGTCGTACTTTATCCTTCTATTTGTTCTAAATCTGTTTGATCTTATAGAGTGGAAACAGTGCGATACACTATCTTCTTCTTCTTCTTCGTTGCATTTCTTTATATTTTGCCGATCAGCCAACTGTATTAAAACGCCTGTTAACAATTGAATTCTTTCATAGCTGCCACTTGAAAAGCCCGAGCCAAATGATAGTCTCATTGAGCCAAAGTCTGAGTATTTGGAAGACCCGGAGGAGAGCGTCGAAGACCTGACGCTCGACGATGACATGAATGACCTCAGTGAAATGGATGGCGATAATAACAGAGCTGGACCGTCTCACGACCCCTCCCAACATCCTGGTAAGTTTGAACATGTTTGTATCTTGAATGATAATCAATTGTTTCGTAAAGTAGCGGAATACAGGGTATATTCGCGAAACAAGCGCCCGGAACGTGATAAATTCAAGTTTGTCTATTTATGAGAATTCGTACGTAAAAGTACACTCTATACCTGTTGACAAATTGTGTGACTGATATGATGTCGCGTTAGCAACACTTCCATCCAAAAGAATCCTTTGGATCGAAGCAGAGCTCTGTATCTCTGGCATTTTCAACAATGAGGAAATCGCGCTTTTCGCAACGGTTAAAATTTTCATGTATGTTGACGATACGTAGGAAAGTGCAATGAAGTAAAAAACAAAAACAAAAGAAAGTCAAGTAAAACGAAAAAGAATAAAGGATCCGGGGGCACCCACCGATTCGTTTGTGTTAAACCGGTGACTTTATCGCGCGACCGTTTATTTGTTTGTTAAGTGTTAAAACGGGTCGTGCGATGATCGGCCGACACTAGTTTGGGTTTCCTCGTTGCAGGTGGGGGGGCGGGAGCGCGGTCTCGGTCGAGAGGGAATTGGGGTGGTGGTGGCGGTGGTGCCGTCTGGGCGTCCCATTTCCTCGAATGTAAAAAAGGGCCGAATACGAGGCGGCCACGCCCAGACGCTGACGTAGGCGCGTTGCTTAAATCGCTGGAGAACAAACATGGCAGAAAGTATAGTTTAGACTCGGTTAAAATGTCCCTGGAAGCAATATTGCAGCAGGGGGTTAGCACCACACAGGCATCAGAGATGTACGGCATTAATCGCTCGACCCTGCAGTTCTATTTGAAAAAGTTGAACGTCAGCAGGAGGAGATGGAGACAACAGCCTAGTAACCTGATCCAGCCTAGGCAGGCTTAGTGTGTGCACGCCCTGCTGAAAGTAGTTTTGCGTAACCGATGTTCAATGTTTCGAGATTCGCCGGCAAGAAAATGCCCATTAATCAATTTAAAGAGAAGAAAGCAACAACAAAAAAAAAAAGAAAATATCGAAACAAAAACTTGTTCAGCTATACCCTTTTATTTCGACACGTGTACCTATTTCTCTCGTTTCCTCCTCAAGGAGAGAACATTTCCTTTTGATAGTATTGCGATGAAGGTAAACCGATGGTATTATTCCTTTTTCGTCTCATAATTGTTTCGCTCCAATTGTCTGAAATTGGTAAGCATATTTGCGCGAAGTGTATCGTGGTAGCGTGTATCACCACATAGGTTTTTGCGAACAAGTCCAACAAATTGCTCAATACTTTAATTATTTTTTTCTTTTTTCTTTCCTTTTTTACATAATTTTAAATGGGCGCTTCTTCGTACTGCGTGCTCTAACGTATACATACAGGGTTTGAAAGTTCAGTTTTAAAGCTTAGAGCCAATAATGGTGAAAAAGTATATATTTATAAGTTTAATTCTTGTTGAATAAATGGAGTCTATATGTGCTTAAATTCTGTGTATGACTAAGAGTAATATATTTTATCGGTCGTATTTCCTTGTGCTCCGGATGAGCCGTGTTTATCATTCGCATCGAACTTCGTTCAGCGAATTTTCAAACGTGTACGATCCAGTGGTGTACCAGAAGTGGCAACTAATCAGTATTATCTCTCTCTGTTCTAAATGTTAATAGTAGGATCGATCGAATTTAGGAAAAGCATTCGAGGCATGTAATGTGTTCGACGTATGTTTGTATGCGTGTAGACGACGGTGTTAATGTACGGTTGCGAATAATAGGAATGTAAGAGATATTCCGTGTTTATCTGCCAAATATTATTCTCCCGCGAATAATAGATATCAGGGATAATTGAAGGATATGTACCTTGTATAACAATGTCGGGATTGTCGTTTCTGTAAGCAAAAAAAAAAAACAAAAAAAAGTAATGGATAATGTGTAACACTTCCGATCACGACGATATACCCTGTATTTCACTACTTCTCTCGAATTGTCCAAGGATTCGTAGATATTTTTGTTCTCGCCTTGGCGAGTCTAAATTACGAATAAAGTATTATCAACCCCTTATTCCAAATGACGTTAAAGCTTTCTTCGGCTCTCACTTTCCATTATTTAGCGAAAACGGTGTGACGAGTACGGTTGTTTTTTTTGTTTCATTAGCAGGTATAGGTGCGTGGCATGTTACCGGAGATCGGAGTAACGCGGGAGGAGTCGTGGGCTCGGTGGCAGGTGCTCCAGGGACGACAGATGAAGTTTTTCTTGCAGCCCAGGAGGCCGCACAGGCACACCGCGACTCGCAAGGTAGGCTCACCCGCACCATTTTTCATCAGTTCCTGCTCGCTGTAACAATAGGCACTCGACATAGGCGCAAGCTCGTTGAAACGAGAAATATGAGGCTTTTTTCCAAGGATTCTCCTAATTACAGAAAAAAAGATACGATTAATAAGATCTCGTATCGAAGTAGACGAGGAAAAACACACACGGAAATGTGTTCGTTTTAAGAAGCAAAATTCAGATTTCGAATCCTACAAAGAGAGAAAGAGAGAGAGAGAGAGAGACATACGTCTAAATGGAAACAAAAACGAAATGGCTTCTTACCGACAACGACACATTTACCAATTTACCAAGATCGGGTTCTTCGTAACGACAGAAGTACGTCTTTGCCAGCCATGAAGTGAGAAGTGCCCATTGCGCAGGCGTGCCAGGACTTATTTTTTTTGTTTTTTCACTGTCGAATAACGTGGTTCAACCTAGATGCCGGTACGTTCAAGAGTAGCACGGTCTCTGAAAGAGCTTTTCATATTCTATGAATAGGGCATGTAGCTTTCCGTTCACTTCGAAGTTCCTTATTATCTTTTCGTCTTCCTCTGTTTAGTTTTCGTTTTCTGTTTATATTCGCGATACCGGGCCGCGAGGTTGACGAAGGAAAGACTCTGCCACGAAGCTTTGCGAACTTTTATACATCACCGAGTTTCGCATCGTTTGTCCTTCGCTATCTCGTTATCGCACGTTGTCCCGAGATACGTCGATCTTACCCGCAATTTTTCACCCATTTTTCATCGTGGCTGGTCTTTATCGTTTGGCCTCGGGGCGCGATATTGTGACCTCTCTCTCCTCTGCAAGGAAAAGTCGACCGCGCGGACGGATGAGCTGCTCCGCCGCCGACCACTGACCAAAGGAAACACGAGACGCATCTTTTTCTCTTCATTTATCGCGTCCCCGTATCTTGCGACAAATATTTTCCAATGATCGGTAAATATCTAGGAATACTGAAATCAGATGGAGAGAGAGAGAGAGAAAGAGAGAAAGAAAGAGAGCGAGAGAGAGAAAAATTATGAGAGAGAGAGAGAGAGAAAGAGAGAGAGAGAGAGAGCTACGAATTCAAAATAGAAGCGTTCCGTAATTAAAAACGCACATTTCATGATTGTTTGACGTGCTAATGTTTATTTGTCGTGAGAAACAATGGTTTACAGTTTAATAAATTATTTTAAAGTCCTGGGCGGGTAACACGACCTCATCGGTTGTATAGTAGGCAGGTCTCTCAGTGGTGTCCTCTCCTTCTTGGAAAAAAATGCTTTTGTTTCCAATGCCATTCAAACGATTAACCCTTTGCACTTAAACTAAATCGTGGCGGTATCTATCAAGTTTCATTGATGCACGAAGTATCAATGACGAAAGTGTTTTACTACGAAATAGACGCAAATGATCCTTGAACAATTAGGTGATAGAAGACGCATGCCACGTCAGGATCCACCGCAACGACTGTCCATGAACATGATGCAGCACCGACTTCAAAAAATTCAAAATTCTGGAAGAAAAAAGTTTCCGCAAAGATCGTGCTGGGTGTGTAGGCTGCACGGGAAACGTAAGGATACATGTTTCATGTGCGAATATTGTAGAGTTCCTCTTTGCAGGATTCAATGTTTCGAGCGTTATCACACATACGAACACTACTAGCTTCTACATACAAACACGAGCAGATAGATTTTTCGATCTCGAAACGATATACATTCCAACTTGTGGTTGTAATCTTTTTGATGCAATAAAAATATATTTCGCTTCATCGGTGTTATCGAGTGCAAAGGGTTAGGCGATTCGAAGCAGTAGCGTGTAACCATGGTCGATGAAACGCCCGCGATCTGAAAGCCGTAGGAAGTCGAGATAATAGGCGCGTTGGATACAAGATCGCGTTGTTGCTATGAGAAATTCAAGCCGGAGTAACACGAGAGCTTGAGAAAAGGATATAACGGGTGTATGCGAGACCTAGTCAGTCAGCCGACCGATCGGCTGTCGTGTCCCAGTTTTCCTTTCTACTTTGGAAGCCGTTCTTTCGAGAAATTGGATCGCGAAGGTGTACACGCTTCCGCGACATCGTACGGGCGAAACTGCGCAGCGGGACGCGCGTCATGCGCAAATCGAAAGTCGATTATTAAAAAAAACCGATGTTTAACCGTGTGTTCGGTCGCAAGTCCGCGCGCGTTAAACGGGAAAAAACGGGCGAAGATGTAACCGCATGCGTGCGTGCGTGTATCGTATGCATAATTTATGTCGCGGCACAGTTACGTCGGTCGCGCAACACAGAAAACATGGTCAAAACGTCTATTAGAATTTCCGAAGCAGATTATTTCCATCGCGGTGCGGCACGCGAGAGGTTATCGGTGCATTGGAAGTTCGTGTTCTTGTTCGTGTTCCGTACGCGTTTGTTTCTCGCGCGGGTTAGTTTGGCGCGAGCGCGAAGCACGAAGCGCAAACGATTCGTACCGACTCTCTGTTTCCCACGGAAACCCGCCGGCCTTGAGCTCGATAGGACCTCTGAGAGAGAAGTATAATTGCGACGGATAAAGATACGCGATGCGCGTCCGTGGGTTCGAGCAAAGCTCGCGCGCGACGTGTTCGCGTTCCCGAGAAAAATGCGCGCTCTGCCAGACGATTTATCGTTTCGCTCGAGAAATAAAATATAATATGTCGTCCCTCCGCTAGTAGAAACTGCGCGCGCGGTCGTCGGAGATCCTTGTCACTTGCTCACGGCTCTTCTCGTAGGTGAAGCCGTTGATATCGAAGTTTAGGTGACCTAGATTCTCGGTTGTCTATAACCGTGGGTCGTTGAACCGTGTCAATACGAAGTTGAACTATTCCGCGATGATTTCAATGCGAACGACAACGCTGCGATCGTTTCGATCCTATTAAGCGGTTCGTTGATACGACCAAGCATAGAAGAGAGCTTCGGGAACGGTTTGGCAAACAATGACCGGTAATTCAGAAGAGCGAGTGCAGAGAATGGGCGTAAGAGAGAAAAGAAACGGCGAGCAACAGCTGTCGTTTCCTCGAATTCGGTGCATCTGCTAGCGCAAACGTGCAGCTGTCGCGTTTAGCAGATGCAGCCTGAGAATTTCGACGGACAAGGTCCCATCGGTTTGATGTTTTTACCGCGGCAGAAACGGCGTTGAACGAGTAGGAAAAATTAAAATCGGGGGATGGGACGCCTAGAGAGACCTCTCGCGATCTGATTTTAGGGGAAGAACGAAATTAGAGACTGGCGGTGGGGAGGGGTTGGAAACTGGGGTGTTGAACGCGCGCGATCTTTCGTTTTTTAAGAGCATAGAGTTTTAGGACCTACGATCGCCCGAAAAAAGGTGATCCAACGCGGGAAACAAGGTAATATCGGAGAGAGAGGAGCGACCTCTCTGTCAATGCTAGTTCCGCCACATTCATAATTTCGTAATTACGCTGTCGTCCGTGTCGCGTTACGTTTCCTATGCTCCTTTTTAACATACTTTTTGGATTTGTTTCGATTGCACGATACGCGAGAAGAAAGTTTCTTCGAGCAGCAAAGATTTAAATTCTTTCAGAACGAAAGAGAGAGGGAATTTGATATCGAGCGCTTGCATTGATGGGGATGGTCGTTGTTTTCACCGTCAGAGACTTGTTACCTTGAATCGATTGTTGGAGCGTTTTATTGACATTTACAAAGGAGCTTTCCGAGTGAAACGCAAATATTCCTCCACATGCCACATTCCACTGTCTGTCTATCTTAACACGTTCCGTGCCGCAGTGTCCGTTGCGAATCGTCGTCCGCGAATCAAATTTTTGTCGGATACGGAAAAAGAGTCGGTCGTTTATACAGAGGCATTGAGACTTCTTTCGATCTATCTGTTTTTTTCGTAGATCTTACCCGCGTTCTACGAATGAAAAGGCTAAGCTGGTACGATCGTGAAAAAATTGTTCAAAGTAAACGCTTGTTTCTTGCATAGAACCACAAAGGCGTCGGATTTTTATTCGGTCGACTCGCGACATAAAAGGGGGGCGGTGTCAGAAGTACAACATCGTCGCGATGAAAATGCTTTGTCGGTGATGCCTTGTGCACGTGGGAAATTGCACTACGAAAATAAGGTTACGTAATTTCGAACTCGATATTTGCATTGTTTACTATTAGTTCTTATATTTCACAGTCATAGATTACCGTATGTAAATAACTTTACGATTACGCAAATGAGAAACAATAGAATGGCGGGGAACCATTGATTGCGGCATGAAACGTGTTAATAATTCTATCTTTTTTTTTAATTTATTCATTTCTGGACGTTGCGAAAAAAATTTGATACAATAGCACGCAGACTTTAATGAATATCCAAATTCATTGTCTTATCAGCGGTACGCTCTCTCGTAACACACGTATACGTGAACAGGGTATATCCGCTTCGTTCCGGGTCCTTTTTGACGAAACGTCGACTCGTGATCTCCATGGATTTCTTCGACTTCGCGAGCGTGTATACGTAACGTCCACGCACACATACACAGACACACGCACACGCACAGCAGATTTTCGTTGAACCAAAAAATCTGTTCCGCCCGGTGGTAACAAAAAACTAGAACCGGTGTTGCGCCACGTTATTTGCAGTACGTAGAGAATTCTCCTATAATTGTCGTTGTGTAAACAAATATACGAACCGGTGGGGAAGGTAAAGGCGACTGCCCCGACGATGGCTGCCCGAGGGTTTCCGGGTTGCGGCTTTGAGGTCCCAGATATCGTTGATCCGCGGAGCCAGCTCCCCAGTTCTTCGGGCATCCTCGGCGTTTCGCGTTCGCCTCTACCTCGATAGCCGGAGGGCAACCTTCGTATCCTATAATGGCAAAGAACAGAAAGACACACAAAAAAAGGAAGGAACCACCCATTGTAGTCGTTTACGTGTTTTTTTTGTCGAGGGAAAAGGGTAATGGTAAGAAAAATGAAAATCGCGGATCGAAACAGTTGAGTGTCAACTCTCGTGTCGCAAAGAGAGGAGAAGAGAGAGACGAACGAGACGTAAAGCCAACCCTTGCGTTCGCCGCTAGAGCAAATTTCTTCTTTTTTTTTGTTTATTTTTAAAACATACATACTATATATACATATACATACTATATATATGTATGTATGTATGTATGTGTGTATGATAAGGTCATCAGGGTATGTCACGATCTTTCGTTGCACGGCGGAAACGCGCTCTCCAGCGTATACTCATTTTCGTTCTACGCCTGTACCTATTTTTCCTCTGCCTTTCACAACATCGCCATTACTCTCCGGACGGACGCTTCTCTCGTGCCTAACGGGTGAGCACGGTGGCTGGTCGTTACGTCTATCGATCTTGTAATGAAAGATATTTGTGAAAATATCTGTTTGATTTATTTTGGGACTGCTTTTCAAATCGAAAATCTTGGGTTACATCTCTCGCTTGAAGTTCATCGATTCACGTATTCTCTTTCTCCTCCCGCAGTGTGTCATAGTTGTTTTACGGTGTCGTTCGTGTTTGTACGCGGATCTCTGAAAAGACGAAGATCGATCTACCTGTCGAGACAAAAAAAGCACGTCATTTTGGTAGTCGCGGCACGCGTGACACGCGCGTACACGCGTCCATCGTTGCGTGTACCTGCGCGCGATCCGGGTGTGCTCGCGTGTCGCACGGGCACTTGAACGCGTACCAAACAGAAAATAATCTCTCTCTAAAATATATATATATATATATATATATATCAATATTTATTTATATATACACATATACATTCTCACGAATGTGTGTGTATATATTATATATATATATATATAAGTATATATATATACATACATAAAAAAATATATATATACATACATACATACATGTATATACGTGTGTGTGTGTGTGTATAAATATATATATATATATATATATATATATATATATATATATATTTATATATATGTATATGATACGATGTGTGATATATCAACATACTTTTTCTTTGTCCATCCGTGTATGCGTACACTCGATAGTTTTTAATCCATTGCGTTGTGCCATTTTTGCGTAATTCGTCTTGCATGCCACGCTTCCTTCGGTAGTGTAATTTACGACTCTTTAACTCTGCGGAGGTGAGCGAGCGCGGTGCGTTCTCGTCACGGTAACTCGCGAAAAAGTATCCTTCTTTTTGCGTGTTCTGCCTGAAAATCGACGTGTTTAATTATATATCTAGGGTAGTCTCTCATATACATGCATACACACGTATACATAAGCACATATCCATGTACAATCCATACATACACATATGGTGGTGGTGCTCGTTCTGCGAAAACATTTATTATACACACGCACGTGCCAAACACACACACGCACCAAACATACACACGCACACATACATACACAGACACATCTACTACTACCTCTTCTACCTTCTTTTTTTTCATATATAAATTTGATTCAATAATACTTACTTTCATTACGAATACGAGGCGTACGCGCTTGCACACATTCCAATATTTATATATATATATTTTTTTAACTAACCCATGTGTACATAACTCGCTTCTTTGTTCGTAACGCATATAAACATCAAATATTTGATTAACCCGATTTATATATACATGTATACAAACGTTGTTTCACACGTATCCTTTATGTATGATCGTTTATGGGTGTGTATAATGCACGCACGAGCGTGCGCGTATACATACTTGTGTACGGTAATACGTATGTCGATGGAATTCCGCGGAACGAGTGCGTGTTTTTACGAGGTGTATTTATACATGCTATATGCACATATGTATGTATAAATGGACACATCATATATGTATATATGCATTTTGTATTCATATATACAAAGAGTGACACACGCACCTACTTTTACACTTCTCTACATCGATATATACATAAATATACGATATATATATATATACATATATATATATATATGTGTGTGTATATACATACATTGTATATATATATATATATATATGTACTATGATCGTCTATATTTACCATTGCGTATGAAGAACATAATACTATTGTCAATACTGTGCTCATGGTATTGTGCTATTCCGCATTTCGATTCTCGTTGTTGTACCATACCATGTTCATTTCTCATATTTTTTGTACGTTCTTTCTCTTGTCACATCGTTTTACCTCCAAAGTGTTTAGGCAACGATTTACGAAGAATCAGAGAAGAAAATAAGTCCAGACGACGAACCGTGTAGACGTATCACGATCGAGTGATTTCTCGATCGTCGATATATTCGCGGTTCGAGATTCGTGGAGCAAGAAGAGAGAAGAGAAAAAATGTCGAGCAGTGTGTCAATTTGCGCACTGATCGACCGCACGCAAATCGATTTCATATGCTCGTCAGCCATTTTGCTGCGAGGATACGTGTTCCTTCAACTTTTCGGACAACAGTGTCGCGTTAGGTCTTTCCCGATTACTTTTTACATCGGGATGGATTCGATTCTCGCGGTTTGCGGTGAATTTTTATCCAGACGAATCGACAATTTTTGTTCGATTCGTTTTGGACGGTTCGTTATTGAAAGATGACCGCATGATAGAAGATCGGGCGGAAGAAGAGGTTGGCATCGAGGAAGGTAATCGTCACCTGAAGAACCTACTGGCACGATGAGAAGGTAAAAGTATACAAATGGTAAAAAAATGGTAACAATGGTAAAGCTGTAACAAAATGATAATAATGGTAAGAACAGTAAAACAGTAAGAATGGTAAGAATGGTAAAAATGTAATATCGAAAAGTTGGCCCTACGCGTGAACACATATTTTTCGTAATTTTCTAGTTATGTTATTTTTGTTGTCAACGTACGCAAATTGTCCTGTTTACATATCGTTTGAATGTTGAAGTTTTGTCGAATATATTGCAAACTAAGTTTGGCGACGTCTCGAACCAAGCGAGCAGAGTCTAGTTTATGGTAAGAGAATTAGCTGTCCCTTGAGTCGAGAGCAAAATACTTCTCTTTGCAATTATTCTTTTGAATGTTGTGTCGAATGAATGAAAGGAGGATTACCGTGCGCATTTTTTTCTTTTTTTTTTTTATATAAAGAGTATGATATAACCTATTTCAATAGTCGTGTGTACGAGAGAGTGGGTTTGCAAGTAATATCACTGTTTAATATTTTTCAATTGTCCTAGGTATTTTCTTTGAATTTCTTTCGAAGAGAATTTTAACCGATGACTTATTCTTTCCTTTTAACTTTTCCAGCATTTATGGAATTCTAAAATGCGATCCTGGTTACCGAATTCGAAGCTTTTCGTTGCTTCGTCTTCGTAGTTTGCGGTTCACATTTGGGGAATTGCGTAAATGTTGAATATAGCCTGTGACCGCGAATCGTTGTCGAATACTTATCGATATCTTCGAACAAAGCCCTGTCCGATTTGACGTAGGTTTCGTTGTCTACGATAACATTTTGAGCCTACGACGTTTTGACGTTCTTTGATTCGCTCGTATCGATTTGTTATTGAGCAAGAGTGTGACTATTTTTGACAAACTGCTGTCGAAGAAAAAAGAAGACTCGGGTCTCGCGAAGAACGAAGATAGAAGATATTGTATGGTTTGTCGCTGTTCTCATGGGTAAGATTTTTGGTCGCCGATCCGAGGAAAGTTGTTCGAAACTTCCGTCTTTTTTGGAGTTTTGATCAGCAACTTTGCCTTCAAATTTCTCAAATTCTGGTAAGGGTAAATTTGAGAAATGGTAGCCACGAAGTTCGAATGGTTTTGCTTCCCGAAAAGTATCAATTTTTTTGTACTTTTCAATGGTATATTCAAGTGTGATCAAAATTCGACTCGAAGTCCCCCGTTTTTGGACTTCGAAACATCGAGTTTAAACGAAAAGAAGTTCGAAGTATCATCGTGGGATCGTCGCTTTTAACGATAATGGTAAAATGGTACAGTATTGGTAAATATTTTCAACTACTAGGTTAAGGTTTAGATTAAGACATGCTCATTCGACTCATTGCTGCTATTTTTTAAAATTGTCTTTCCGATATCGAGATCTTCATTTGTGTATTTGATATTTTCAGATTTTCTATTTCAAGTTGTATTCAGTAGAAAAGCACTCGTATATTAACAATTATTAGACTGGTAATTTATTACTGTTTATTTTGTGTTCGATCGTGCGTCATCAGTGGCGATGCGAGACGCGTATCGCGTCTCTTTGCAGCCAGTGACAAGTCGCGTATATTGTTTTATTAAGAACTATCGTCTGTGCAATGTATTCTATTGTATAATCGCTTTTTTATTTTCAGCAATTTCGACAATTTTCTGCAATTTTATTAGCATTATTTATCGTCGGCTATCGGTTGTTACCTGGCAAGCTTACTTTGTTAAGTTACAAAAACAATTCCTCAAATTTTTTACCATTAACATTTGTATGCGATACGCTCGTTTGGCGCGTTGTATTCGAAGAAAGCGTAACCTTTTCGATCTTTTCGAAGAGATTTTGCTCTTCGAAGCAAAGAAGTGAATTCGTAGAAGTGATGTTTTCGAAAACTACGATTTGAGTTTTCGAAAAATACTGTTCGGTGCAAGGAGAAGAAAATAGTGGTGTTTGTTGTTTCGAGTGCGATTCATTGAAAAAAATGGTAAAAGGTAAAAACGGTAATTCGCGTAAGTATGTTATTTCGCGTGTTGTATCGGCACGCGGGATGCCTTCATTTTTCTAATATAACAGTTACAAGTATGAAAATGATTGTTCTCAAATGTTTGCATATCGGTACGATTAATTAAAAACTCGTTTATTTTATCAAAATTAAAAATTCTTCCTCAGTTTTGAAGACTTCGAGTGGCAAGAGACAATCATTTTTGTCTTACTATAAAGTATTCTTTAGATATAAGAGTTTTCTTGGTACACTATTTAAACATGTATTTTTCGTTTTTGTGATACTATTATCCAAGGATTCGCTTTACTTATTAAGATATTCCACACGCCTTTTTAAATCCTGATCAACGTAGGATGTTCGTTTCTTAGTTTCTGTTTCATTTGTCCCTTTAGTTTCTGTTTCATTCGATTCAACTGATTCCTGTTTTCACCGGTGTATTGATTTCTCATACGATGCGTGTTCGTGTAAACACTGCAATTAATTTTGCGAGAAAACAGTATTCTTGAGAACCTCGAGATGCGCTCCGCGGTTTTCCTTCTTCTATTCTCGGAAGCAATTTCAGCCCAACGTATGGTTTTTCCTCTACAATGGCGGCCCGACGAAAATTCTCGTTCGTTGTTCTTTGAGAGTCTTGTGTCTCGAAAACTGAGTGTGTTTCGGAGTGAATGGAAAAATTTGTTGGTTCGATCACTGGTGTTGAAGGACATTTCTAAAAGTGGGAGCACACGAGGGAAATCACGAGTTGGATGTTTGTTCAATCTATGTTTTTCGTACTCTATGGCGCCGGGTAACGAAACACTTTGAAATTGTTCTTTCATCGATCGTGATTTCTCGCGAATAAAGCGGGGAGGTACAGTTACAGAGAGTCTCATCGATACAATTTTTAAATATGAATTTGATATTTCGTTAGCCTGTTAAAATGATTTTATAATTAATTACGATATTCGCCATAAGGTCGTAGAGAATATGGTAGCGGTTCTCAGTGGATTTTATTATCAAACGGTTATCGATCCATTGTGAAATTTTCTATGTGTATTCGCAAAAGAACTTCAATCTTTAATTTGACACGATTTATCGTTGCGGGTTTCGCAGAAATGTCGCAGTCATCTTGAACTTTGATCGTTCTCCTCGTGGAAAATATCGTAAGAAGTTTTTATGAAAATCGTACAAATGTGGTATAGCGAGCGGGATGAGAAGCTCTTTCAGATGTTGCACAGAGTGTTTGTATTGTTTGATAAGCTTGAACCTCGTCTCGATACGTTGCAGACAAAAGATTAAGAATTTTATTTGACGGCTATCGGCTGACAAGGGAAAACTGACCTCTTTCCTCTCTCTGCTACTACCCGCCAACGAACAATCAACCTACATAACTGGTTCGATCGTTGTCTCCCCAGTAATCTTTGCTGCGCAGCAATCGTAACTGGAGAGTCAGCGTTTCGGCTTTTCCGAAATTTCCATCGACAGTTTGACAAAGTTGACGAGACGACGATGACAAGAAAGGATGAAAGAAACAACGGGGACAGACAAATTTTCCGCGGATCCTTAATCCTATAACCGGCAGAAGCAGAAACCACAGATAAGACCAGATAAGGTCTTGCATTCCGCCCTTTTTCCTTACCCGGTACGAGTGTTAGCGTGATTGTGGTGGTGAGGGCCACGGTGTTTCAGAATCGATTCTCGGCTATTGTTGCTCGCGATGCGGCCGGCGTTACGCCGTCCAGTACTCGTTGGAGAGACACCAGAGGTATGAGTGCGGAGTAGAGAAGCAGTTCGTCTGCAGGACTTGCTACCGGCGTTTCACACGGCTGGACATCATGAGGGTGCACCAGAAGCGGACCGGGCATCATGTGGCGCCTTACTCCAGAGAAAGGTTTCCCAGGTCGCAGCTGCAGCTCTCCAGGACTCTCGAGAGAGAAGCGAAATACGTAGGAGTTATCGATACTCCGTAGCACGTATTTCTCTCTTTCTCTCTCTCTCTCTCTCTCTCTCTCTCTCTCTCTTCTCTCTTTTTCTTTTTTAATTTAGTCCTTCTCGCGTTTCCCTTACTTTTTGCAAGCGACTGACTGGAAAAGGAGAGAAGAATCGCGTCGCAATGCCAAGCTTGTCGTCCCTCCATTTTATTAACTTCCAAGAATATTCAAATAGTTCAATTTAGATACTGGGAATCCATTGTTAAGTAAATCGTTCCTTCGCTTGTCCACCGTGCACTAGTTTTCACAGGATGAATATGTTTGGGAAACAATCGCGTGGTTATTATTTGAGTTCAGCGAGCAAAGGTTGTATTATAGAATGTTAGGAGTTTCGAAAGTTAGAGTCGCGTACATTGAGAAAATAACGTGCCTTTTAACGCACACAGTCGGTTTGTTCTTGCTTCCTACGATTTTTCCTAGCTTTGTAACGCGTCGGTCGACCACTGGGTATTGGAACCTATAGAGCGTGTATGCGAATGGTCGAGCGAAGGAAAGACATCTTGCCTTGCGACGTCGTTTCACGGTTCGCGTACCGTTGTCACTTTTGTTGTTCGCAGTATGAAAAAAGTGTAGGCCGAATTAGGTAGTACATTTAAAAACTGATATACACAAATGCGAGTTTATAGTTGAGCGAACAGATTTATTATTTCTGAGATTCCTCGAATCAGACTTTCGAAATTGTTTTTTTTCTCCCCCCCCCCCCATTATTTTGTATTCGATCTGGAATCGCTCGCGAATGAATTGTAACAGTCTAAATTCAAAATTGTACACGCTACTCGTAATTTCTCTCGAGAATAATCGGCGCAATCCGTTACTGTTTGTAAAACAATCCTACAAGAGAGTTACGGTTCAAAACATTGTTATAAAATAAACGATCGTTTGTTGCAAAAAGATAGCCAGGCATGTGTTGCAGTAATGTTTTTCACGTTAGTCTTGTCTGTAAGAATTTGAACAACTCAACCGGTTCGCGGGTAACATTGAACCATTAAGAAAAAACTATCCATGATCGGTCAAACTTCGATTAATTTCACTAAAAATTATGCTTCCGATGCGTTTACCCGCGAGCCGCGCTCGTCTAGCTGGAATTTCAAATGCAAATCTGCAAATCTTCCATCGGAACACATCATCCATACTGGATATTTGTCTTTTTTCCTTTTTTTTTTTTTTTGAGGAAAACATCTTTGCTCGATCGAAGACCTGCGTTTCGCGTACAAAATAACTTCCTTACTTGCGCGTAAAGGGTTTCGAAATAACCTGCAGAAGGAATTTTAACCGGTTTTTCGAAGTATCTGCGCTCAAACGTCATTATTTGGTCGTTAAACGCAAGTTGTCGCCTGAATCGCAAGTTCCAGCTATCGCCCAATGGAGTGGAGCTTAAGAAGAACAATAAATTTGATTTTATCAAAAACCTTGTCTCTTATCATTCTGCGAGCCCCTTTCCAATATCCTACGTTTCAGGAACGATAGCATTACCCATTTACAGACGGAGTTATTTAAACGATCTAAATAATATTGTCTTACAAAAATGAGAAAAACAACAACAAACAAAAAATTAGATGTTCTTTGCTTTGGAATATATGAAAATATCTGTACAAAGACACGTTTCTAAGAACTACTTCGATATTGAGTGTTCTTTGCATATGGCCGGCGCCATTATAAAGCTAATAGTTTAGCTGCAATTATACATATATCGATTGCGTTTCAAATATAAAAGCTTCCAAGCTTATGTATCCTCGGCGATGGAGAATCTGATTTATAAAATTTTGTACATAAAGTTTTCGCTTAAAGGAAAATCGTTGTTTGCGTATCCACGCCGGTAATTTTGTAGTTGCGTTTACGCTCGCTGTTGGATTATCAGGTCGCGCTGGATCGATCGTCGCGACTATCAAATTACTCCATCGAATCGATTATTCCCGGCACGGTGTTTTGTCGAAGTCACAAATATCGAAGCGGTTTTTTTGGACCACGTTGCTTCCGAAGGGTTAAAAGAGCTGCGACGTTGCTTCTTTAGAGTTGACATCCGTAGCTACGAGATCGGATCGCAGCGCAGGACCTCATCGTGGATCATTCAGGAGCACCTGGACGCTGTGAATCATAATTTTCCAGGCACGTTTGTTTTATCATTATCAAGAATAAACTCGCGAACTTTGATTTTCGTTCCCTTCCTTTCTCTTCTATCGTGTTCAGACTGCAACAGAGAGTCACGTTTACTCTTTGTACGCCAAACATCATCTCTCGTTTCATTTTATTAATTTTTCAAAATTCTTTTTCTATTCTAACAAGTTCGTGTTCATTGTTTTTGCGATTCATGCGTTTCTCTGAAAACTGGTTCGGAAATGATCGAAGATTCAGGTAATATCGCTTTCATTTTGTAATTATTACACATGAAACGAACAGATCATCGATGTATATAATTGTATAGTTTGTCTTTCAATTTCCGATCATATTTGTTCAGTCCACACCGCGAGTACCTTTGGAATTTCAATTTGATCTCTATTGTATTCCGCGGTATCAGCTTGAATTCCTATGTACTAATACTCATTTACGAACCATGACGCTCGTATATGCGACACAATGTCTCTTAACGAATTCGAGAGTTCCTCCCATTGCTTTTAAACGATCAAAAATAAATAATTCCGTTGGTGTATAATCGACCGCATCGACATATGCAATACGTCCGACCACCTTGTACTGCATGCTGGCTCATGGTTTGCCACGAATTTAAGCTTGAATCATTAATTGTAATGCGTAGTAATATCGTTCGAGTTGAAACTGAAAGAAATAAAACGTGTCGCAGTGTTCTTGGTGATGCCGAGTTTTTTCAAAACTCACGCGATGAACTTTCGTTCACACGATTTTTCCACGTTCGTGTTTCATGGATGTGTGCTGGGTGAAACTATACAAGGAGGCATTTTTTACGTTGGGTTTAATTAATGAAATATCACACGGGTGTAAAAATGGAGAAACTAATAAAAGCAATTCATTTTTGGAGCAGCATGTAAATAACAATGGCTCGAAATGGAGAAGACTGCGCGCGCGAAGACATTTGCAAAAGAAAATATCGATACTGGTCAAATGTTGTCTTTTTGTTTTTCGATCGTTGCCGCTAAAATGATACAAGTTTTTCTCGTAACTTTCAACGCGAATAACTGAACAGTGCACGCTTCGTATCCTTGCACTATGATTTCTTATCGCGTAAAACGTCTTACTTCTTCGCACAAGTCAATTCTCTTTCGTCGTCGAGAGAGTTTCGATCAGTTCAAACAACCACTAATTGCCGTACGTTGTTCGTCCAGAGTACAAAATTTTCATCGTACCGCAGTCTTCTTTTCGAGCGAGCTTAAGCCTTGACCGTACATCGTCCACATGCTTGGCTCGAGCTTTCCTTTCTTCGTCGTTGTCGAGAAACCGTATACCCGCTTCAAAATTCTACTGTCGAGTATTTTGATGCTGCATTATCGTGTGTGTGTGTGCGAGAGAGGGTGAGAGTGGTTAATTGAAATCGAAAGAAGGTGGGGGGGGGGGGAGTGCGTGCGTGCGCGCGCGTGTTTCTGTGTGTGTGTGTCTGCGTGCGTGTGTTTGCGCGCGCGCGGTAATGACGAGTGAGCGATAGAAATCTTGAGAAACGGAAGCGTGTTTCGATCGGCGCGTTTCGTTGCGGACACGTGAATCGGGGGATGGGTTGAAATTATTGATTGTTCATGCGGCGATTTCGGGTGAACAGAAGAACCCATATGTAAAAAGCCTCCCTGTATGCTTACAGCGAGCCCCATGACGGAGGCTGTCTCTGCCAGCGAGCTGAGATTTCGGTGTCTCTTGTGTGGACGCGGATATAGGTCACGGTCCTCTCTGACGCGTCACTCCAGGTACGAGTGCGGGGAACTCGGGTCCAGGTACACGTTCACCTGCACCCTCTGCGGAAAGTGCTTCTGCCGACCGGATCATCTAAAGCAGCACATCCTGAATATTCACGGCGGATCGGTTGCTAAATAGCTTCCGTCGTTTGAAAATTTACGTATATACGTTTGTACGTTACCTCGAAGACGATTCTTTCGGTGGAAACTTTTTCTTAACGAATACTTTTGATAGCCTTGTCAGCTCTAAGCACCTGTCGAGAATCATGTTTTAGAACATTCTTTCTGCTGGACCGTGTCAACAGGTTGGTCGCAGACGGAAGGGGACAGTATTTTAGAATTCGATAGGAAACGTAACGACCAGGAAACACATGCGACCTTTCCTATGATAATAGAACGGACGACGATCGGTTCTAGTAAATGTTTGAAATGTTTTTTCGTTCCTTTTCTGTTAGACGTAGATAACGTTTTCTTGTTACATTTGTATATGAAACTTTTGCCGTTTGAAACGTGATTCTCATTTTACTGTAGCATCGCTTTCATTTCTCTTTAACTAACATTTCTAAATTGGAATTTCTTTGTTCTCAAGGATTGCATTTCCTGTTTGGTCGCAAGCTAATGTACTCTACCACTATTTTATTAGCATTTTCGATGACTATCAATTTCAATTGTTGGTAAATATTCGTCGATAGCGTTAGAGCTGAGGGAGTCAACGTGCTGCAACCTTTAGGACACGAATTTCATTTTTGTCAGACAGGGAAAGGCGATTCCTTAACTTATTTCTATCGTATCGTATCGTATCGTATCGTATTGTATCGTATCGCGTGGGTTCTGTAAAAGTAGTCGCGCGTAATTGGTGTAGAAAACTAAAGACGCGACTTACGAGGTAAACATTTGCTTATAATATTTACCCTGTTTTGGAAATCATTAGATAGCTCTTTTTCGATACGATGATTATCGTTTTCTTTTCAGCTGTTGTATGTAATACTCTCGTTACTATTTTCTTTCCTACCTGTTGTTATCCAAAGGAATACCAAAGGGATTTATAAGATAGGATTTAAATCGTACGTACAAACGCGTCAATTGTTTACTATATTTTATATTATAAATCGAGTTTCTGTACTGAGCGAACACGAGTTGTAGAGTTTCTATAATTCGTACGATATCTTTTATATAAGAAATCTATCGTTCGATCGATCGTTGTATATATATGAAAAGAGGTGCCAAAGCGTTTTTCTCTTAATACGAATCGTTTCAATGACGTTCACCGATAAATTCCAATTATATTGGCAATTGAAATACGGCGATGATTGTTCCTAATGTATATTTTCATTGCATTTAAGGAGATTCGGGTCTCGTTCGCTAAATTTATACCTGGAACTGCACGAGAATAGCGAATCTATTCGTGTCAACGATTAAGGAATTGGCGTATGTCTCGCGTGTACATACGAACTGCCAAATAATTTGATCACGAATGCCAAATGAATAATATTCCTATTTTTGTAGCTTAGCGCGGTAATATATATAAATGTAAGTTATTGTGCACAATAAAACGATTGAACGTGTGTGCAGTGGTGATGTGTGCGTGAGCGTGTGTGTGCGTGCGTTGCACGCGCGCACCGCGTGGTTGCGTGTTGTGTGACGCTGTATATATACGTATCGACCGTCTCGCAAGCTGTGATCCATTTACAAAGTTGATAATCTCTTCGTCGGACGAGGAACAAACCGAAGACCAAAAACAACAAATAATTTTTTATTTTTTGAGTCTACTACGGACTGCGGGACACTTTCTATTGTATATTTACCTACTCGCGTAAATGCGCAATTTTGTTAACTCGATGAAAGAAGGAAAATCCTTTGAATAGTTTTATCGAACTACGTACACGAAATCGATCGACATTGTTACCGTTACATAGTGTTATTTTTTTAGTCGCGTTACGATGTGCATAAAGAGATATATTTCTATGTAAGAGAGGCCAATTTGAGATGTCGATTTACACGATGAGGAGACTAAAGGTATATCGTTATCGACGAGCAATATGTCGTATAACAGTCGTTGCTCCTTGGATACTGCAAATTTTTATCAAATATAAATAAAGAGAACCTTGAAAGAAACTTTACTCGTCTCTGCGTCTTTCCTCCATCTTTATTTTGACTTGTAGACGCTCCCAGCCGAACATTGGACAGCTTAATATCGTACGGTTGTACGGCATCGCTTAACTCTTTCCAAACAAGGGAGCAGACGACGACGACGACGACTCGTTTTTCGGTCAGGTAAGGTTACGAACACAATCGAATTCAGCAGGAAATTACGTTCGAACTTGATCCCGTATCTCAAAGGTAACTCTCTTCTCTAGGCTTCCATCGCTTTTTCAAATCTCAATTTTCTCTCTTCCATGATACGAGAAATTATAAATAGTTGTTTGTAATCGTTTACATCGAGAAACGATATATTCTCTGGAAGAAATTCGATGTAACGATATATATTCATGTACTCGAACTATAAAATTTCTTGGAAGTGTCGTCGGACAAAGAAGACGAGGTGAAACGACACGAAGGAGAAAGCTCACATTAACTTTTTCTTCGCAGGATCGAGGCGAGGAACAAGCGTCGGTTGCTTGCTCCACGTTATCTCTATGACCCCTTCCTCCTCCAGATCACCCTTGAAAAGAGCAGTACTCCTGTTTCATAGAGTTTCGACCAGTTCGAAGGCCAATGTATCAGTCCGTACATCAAGTGTCGCTTGTGTGTTACAGCATTGCCTCGAGATCATCAGACTGCTGGGGAGTACCGATGCAACTTCTGCAACGGTCCTTACTCAACGCAGAGCCACTTGAAGCGGCACCTGACCTTAGGATGCTTCATGGATCCCGCGTTCCGGATCGAGGAGAGGCACACGATGAATAAAATAGAATCTAGAAATCATGTTTGCCCAAGGTGTTCGCAGGGCTATAAAAACAAACGCACGTTGGACACGCATCTGCGAACTGCGTGTGGTCGCGAGCCGAAGTTCCAATGCCCTTATTGCGGTTTAAGGAGCAAACACGCGCCCAACATTTACACGCACATCAGGCGGAGACACAAGGGCGAGGATCTCTTTTTAATCGTCGACCAGAAAGAACGCTAACCCATCGATTTTTTACCATATAAGTTTTTTACCGTACAAGTTTTTGCCTACACTGCTGAACGAAAGTATCGGCGCACCATCTGAAAGGGAATAATTTTACAAAGATCGGACCAAACGATTCGAATCTTGTTTATCAAATATTTAAAGAAATTAGGAATTTAGTGGTCACCGTGGAATTTATTTGTTAATCGCAAAGAAAAAGGTGACGATCACCGTTTTTAATTTTTTTTTTTATCCGAGCCTACGATCTGTCATAAATTCTACGATATACGAATCGGTGGACGTACTAAAAAATCTGCAGGCATCAATAGATGTGTAAAAATCTTTGAATTTTGAGATAACTTTTTTCACTATTCTTTCGTTTTTTTTTATTACAGTCGTGGATAAAAAGGTTAAGAATCGTACCTTTACTTTTTTTCTTCAAATAATTTCTTTATACATTGTTCGGTGAACCAATCTTTCTGGCATCTTAAAAAAGTACAATTGATTTGGTTGAATTTTTAAGAAATTATTCTTTTTTAAAGGATGTTCTGTTCAATACACCACGGACGAAGGCGTTGTGTTTTCGAGTGTGAGTTTACTGTGATGGACTTGAAAGTTGGCAGAACACGTGTATAAAATATTTCGATACTCGTACTTCAAACGATTGCTGTTAACATAAAATACGGAATCCTCCTGCATCGACGACACGATATACTTTTAAGCAATCGTTGCATACATTCGCTAATAAATTTGTAGTAATTTAATAGAACACGTATACTATCATTCATTTTTCCTATACGAAACGAAATTTGCTTTTGTAAATATTTTCATAGGTCTTCGCCAAGAGGAGCGTATACTTCACGAATTGAAATTATGTTTATCAGTAGCTTTTTATGCATCGTTGAACAAAAGTGTCTGCTTTGCGTTGATTTATATGTTATCGGTAGATGCTAGAGCTGTATATGTTTACATGAAAGTGTCGTAGAACAAAATAGATCAACGTCGAGAGAATTTTGGGAGAAAGTTTCTAAAGTCTGACCTGATTTCTCGCTTTTCTCATATTTAGGTATTCGTAAAAAATATTTTATGGTACATATATGCGATTTGATTAATTATAAATTGAGGAGTAACACCGTTTATTCTAGTACTTTTTACTTAGAATTATAACTGGACGAGGCGATTTCACGAACAAAGCCTAATCGATTTCCCCGAACGAGTTTTAGAAATGAAACTCCCGAAACCACGGGAAATACCTTCAAATTGTTGCAAATTTTGAACTTAAGTCGTAGACCCTGTGCTTTTCTCGTAAATAGTAGTTTTTAGAATGTAGTTGTTTAAAATTTTGTTTACCTTTACGCGCAAATAATATTGTTTATAAATTATTTCATTGTGTTTCTTTAGCCGATGTATGAAATTTCGACTTTCAACTTTATATCGGCGCACAGTAACATTATCGAGGAATACGGGGTACCGCAAGAATTGTAATGGTATTGAGACTTTACGAACCGTATAATATTACAATTCGATTAAAAACCGGAAGTAATCGTGTTGAACTTCCTCCCTTTGAGTTAAGCGGTAACACATGTCGGAAATATTAAAGTAGCAACAATTCTATCGAGACTCGAAGACTGCGTACGTTTTTTTTTTTAAAGTTTTCAATGGTTCGGTTCAGTTCGGTTCTTCGTACAACAACGAAGTTAAATCTTCGTGTGCCATAAAAATGTACCATAAAACGTGTTGTATTATTTCAAGTAGAAGTCTCTTTTTCACGGAAATAATCGAGTTGCTTGTTCTATGTGTGATGCGGATGGAACCTAAAACAACGCATGTTTTATTTTTGTTTCAGGGTTCTTTAAGATCGAAGTTAGCAACTTATCGAAACAATTCAATTGCAACGGTTGTAACAAATCATTTCGATGTTACCGCACATTAAAATCGCACAAGTCGAACGACTGCGGCAGGATACATATCTGCCCAAGATGCGGTAAAAGATTTAACTATTTGGCTAGCTGTTGTCGTCACAAGAAAAAATGCTTTATCGCATCGACTATGCGATGCGATACGTTCTTTCAAGGATCGGTCTAACGACACGTACTACGGATCAACAACAAGAATAACGCAATTACGAATGGTTAACCGTATGGCATATAAATTTGACTGTAACGTAAAGATAGCACTCATAATCACATGCTCGTTCTCGTTCTCATTTCGTTGGGTCTCAACGTTTCGCAATCATGATAAAGAATGTGTCTTCATTTGGATGGTCCCCTTTTATCACGACGAATAGATTTTTAAGATAGACATTGAACCCAAGTTTCCGATTTTTGTATCGATCACGTATATTGTTATTATTTTTATTATTTATCGCTTAGACGTTTCTGCGATGTCAGTCTCGTTTCTCGAATCGTCCTACAAACGTAGACGCAGGATCGACGACATAGTCTTTCGATCCTGCTTTTTATAAATATGTTTATAAACATTATATCGTCGTGGTTGGTAGAGCAAATCGGAGAAAATCAAAATCACGTATCATTGTTATTATTATTATTATTGTGTTATTTATATGAAAAGTTTGTTCCTGTTTTCTTTTAAGTTTTAATCGATTAAACCACGAATTTGTTACCACCAAATGCAATAAAAGGATTCTAATTACAATTTCCATGTTCCGTCCGAGTGTTTCATTTATCGATGCGATTCAATGGCAAGAAATCCTGAGAAGTTGATCAGAATTGAATTTTTCGCCGATGTGTCCGAGTCTTTTGGAATTATTCGAACATTTGGCTGGCATTGTAGCCAGGTGCATCAGCGTGTTATTTTGGTTTGTCGGCGTGTCGATGAAACCAGTTATAATGCTACGTAAAGGTACGAATAATTTTGAAGAAGGTAGGCGCGGAGCGATACATCAAAAATCACTTGAACTGCGGGGACCGTAGGAAAGAAACCGGGTCGCGAGAGCAAGGGGCATCACGATGCGGCTCTGATAGACGCTTTGATCATGTTGCAGAGAGCGGGCAACGAGACTCGGCTGCACTCGAATCCCAGGATGAAACGCGTAGCTACAGCTGCAAGTGTTGCGGGAAGAGTTTCACCAGTGCCAGCTATTTGCAGGCCCACTGGAACTACCGGTGCTATTTGAACCCCGAGTCGCAGCTGTACAAAACCGGAAAAGTCGGTCGGTTCGCGTGCACCGTTTGCGGCGCGAATTACTCGCGGCAGAACGACCTGATGTGGCACGTGCGTCACGAGTGCGGCAAGCTACAGAGGTGCACGCATTGCGGCAAAACTTTTCTCCACCGGACCAGCCTCTACAACCACAAGACCCGTTACTGTCCGTTTCGACGAATAGTCGACAAGCTGACCGTCAAGGAGAACGATCTCGCGTCTTCGTTGAAGATCGATGCTTCCATGAAGAACGAAATTGTTTTGGACCCTATCGACTTTTAATTGTTCCCCCACACCGTCCCTCTTTGGCATTTCCGATCGTTGCTTCTGTTTCGCGGACCAAAGATGATGTTGCTTATCGATAAAGAGACACTTTGTTGAGATTTCCTTTTAATCGTCGATGGATATTCTATTGCGCTATTGCACGTGATCGGGAGGAGGAGCATGTACCGCGCACAGGACATGCGAGGACGACGAAATTATAAAGGCAAATCGAGATACGACTGCAATATACTTACGATTTGAGGTCGATTAAACAAATGTGGGTATAGGATGTGTTACACACGAGATTTATGTTATTTTGTATACATAGAAAATTTCCCCGTGTTAAAAATATATGTTCGACATTTTAAATGTTGAAGTTTATCAAGTTATAAGAGCATGTATTTATGTATGTATGTATGTATGTATATATGTATGTATGTATGTATATATTATATTTATATATATATACACACACACGCACATAAACACATATACATACACACGTATGTACATACATACATACATACACACATACATACATACATACATGCATACATAAATAATAATAAGAGAACTGTTATCGAGTAGAGCTTTCTTCTTGAATCAACTTTATGGTTTTGTGATAAGAAATTTTCGATTTGTGTGATTATTTTTACTACCAATCTAAATACATTCGAGTATTTAAGTAATACCAACGCACAGACCTAAAATAACAATAACGTATGCTGTTGCATTCAGTCTTTTCCGCTACTTCTTACCAATCTAATGAATAATATCCACATACAATACATAATCTGCAAAACCTTCTAATAATCTTGTAGCTTTTGTACACATTGAATAAACATTTTTTTACAACATGAGATATAGCCCTCTTCTTCGCTGTACTGGCACAGTTAGACGAAAAAGTATACATTTAAATAAATACAAATACGATAATCCTAGATTCTCGGAAAAAAGCGCCGGTGTCGTCTGAACGCTACGAGAAACGGCGCATTGTACTGTATTTAATTTGTTGTTTTTGACCGGTGTTTCAGGAATGGTGAAAGATTTTCTGGATGCGGAACAACCGAAACGGAAACACATATGCGAGTTTTGCCACAAGCCGTTCACACACTCCCGGTTTCTGAACAAGCACCGTAATAACTATTGCTACTTTAATCCGCATTCGATGTTTTCCAAGACAAAGGAGTCGAGGCCGTTCATCTGCATCTTGTGTGGAGCCAGTTACAGTAAACAGTCGTCCCTAAGATCGCACATACGGTTCGACTGCGGAAAAACGCAAAAGTGTAACTGGTGCAACAAAACGTTCTTGCACAGCAGCAGCCTTCGCAAACACCGGGGGCGATGCTATCTCATTAAAAACGAATAGAGAACGTTTTGCCGGTGTCTGACACCAAAGATTGGCAGTCTTTACGAAACGCGATCAACCGTGAGCATTAGGGTCGTCCTTAGTTTAGGGACTAATCGTTTTTGTTCGGTTGATCTTGCCACTTTGATTTGTGAGATTAGTTACGAGAGAACGATGCGCGCAAACTTTAGAAGTAATCGAATAGAAGGGGGAATCCGTTTCAATCGCATTTCTATTAAAGTTTTGTCGTTTTAAGGATTTCGTGTGATTTTCAAACGTAACTGTATTTCGTTAATTTCAAAGTATCACCAAACGTTTTCGAAGAGAAAACTATGCCTTGGACGAATAATTATGCGATTTATGCGTTACCGGTGTTCTCTGGCGAAGAATCTGAGAAAATACATATGTCGAATCTGCTGTTCACGTTGGCAGGGTGAAAACAGCCTTTAAAGTTGGGCGAAATCAGTGAAAATCAACAACTTCAATAAGGATTGCAGTATGAAACGATGGCGTAAACAATATGGCGTGTGAAGTATTTTTCTGAAAATTGCCTTTCACAGAAATTTTCTAATACTCGATGCGTGCAGATTCGATGTATTCTCCATTACCAGATTCTTCGTTGGCTCGATATTCAACGGTGAATCGAATTTAAAGATCGTATTCCTATGTTTTTTTTAAGCAACCTATAAAACGCATCCTTATTCGTTCAAGGGATCGTTTTATCTTAAACAACGCGTGGTGATTTTTTTAAAATAACGAAACGCAGAATTTCGTTTGAAAATGACACGGATTCTTGAAAAATTGCAAACTTCAACGCGATCGCGGCACGGGTTCTCTTTATTCGGTAACTTTGAAAGTTTGCGCACGTAATTTTCTCACGTGCTCATCTCATCTCACAAATTCGAGTAGTAAGACCGGAAAATTGAAAAACGAAAAGTAAGGACCACCTTAGCGAGCATACGATTACCGCGTTACCTATTTAATCTCTTAAAAAATTGTTGCGTGGTATATTCGAAAGTTTCGCGCGCGTTTCTTCGTCGCCGAGTTTGATATAACGCGAAGTGTATCACAGTAAATGTATTGTATAGCATGCACAGCAGCCGAGTACGAATGTATGGAAATAAAGGTACTATTGGACACCATCCTTTCCCGTTCTTTACCCGCTCTCGCAATCGCCGTCGTTACATACAATGCACGAACGAATCGTTTGATACCGACCAACGCGTGGATGGTTCGTCGTTTGAAGACTGTGTAAATGCTCCGGAGGATACTTTTTCCTGTCCCATCTCTCGTTTATATAGTTCCGTTCACGAACGACACAATGATACATACACAACCATACGAGCGAACGCGTTTCGGCTTTTGACGCGCGAACGCGACTGATATATTGCTGGTTAATAATGTTGCAGAACAATTAGCGGACGACACGAAAAGGAAGTACAATTGCAAATATTGTGGCAAGGGTTTTACTCTGTCCGGCCACTTGAGGAGCCATCAGAAGACCTTCTGCTATTGGAACCCTCGCTCAACTTGTCACCAGTTGCAAAAGAGCAGACCGTACTCCTGTGGTCAGTGCGGTGCCTGTTATTCGAAACAGTCCCACTTGATCTTCCACGTGAGGCACGACTGCGGTAGGACGCAGAAGTGTCCTGTTTGCGGGAAAACGTTCCTCCACAGCAGCAGCCTACGGAAACATCGGCAACGACCCCCTTGTAGTTTTCCGACACGCTAATACGATCCGAACTCGTGTACGTAAGAAGCATGAGTCTCCATAGGTGGCGGCCATGTTTGTCCGGTTTATGACTCAGAAGAGGAAGGACCGTTCTATGGACCGGGTACATTGACACGTTCAATCTTTATCAAGACGCTATGTTCAATAAGGTGCACGATATCGATTGTCTAACAAAGATTCCATTATTTTGGTCGTTCGCCAACTCGTTCAGTTTGAGTAACCGATTCGACTTGTTCGTTTCAGCGGGGCACATGGGTTCAAATGAGTTATAATCATATAATTATATTGCGAAGGGACATTTTGTTAAATTTTTCGTTAAGAGATTTACGGTTAACACCGATAATATCGTTGTTTCCTTTTCACAAACAAATGTTGGGAATTGAATAAAAAAAATATATATATATATCTAAAATATGTAAGGATGGCAGAAAAAAAGACGAGGGACCGCACCTGGATTCGAACCCGGGACCTCTGGGGTCATAGCCAATCGACTACCCACTGACCCACGGAGCCCTCCTTCTAGATCTTAATAAATACTACATTGCCTACAAATATATATATTTATCTGGAATCAGGATCGAGATATTTTTTCCTCTCCTACTCTTCTGAGTCGAAAGTATCGCTCGATACTTACAACGAATTCTCTTTCAACCGTGGAAAAGTAGAACTACGAATCAATTACGAATCGTAACTCGGTTTTGTTTCATACTAAAAACACCAGCCATGCGCAAGGGAATACGGAAAAACGACCTTTAACCTTCGTTCGCCGACATCGTAATAATTCAACAAAAGGATTCCGTTCAGTTCATTCTCTGATGTACTGTTTGGTATTTCAGATTCCATCTTCACGTTACCCGCTGACATCCATCGAAACATGCTCACCGATGTTACACCGTCCATGGAATTAACGAACACGCGCCTTCTCGAAGCATTTGTGTCATCGACGTGTACTAACTTAAACATCGATAATAAAACAAAAATAACCGATACGAGCTCCTGTTTTATTTTCTTCTTTTATCATACGATTTTTACGCGATTCCAAACGACTACAATGGGGCATCCTGGTTTTTTTGTTTCTTCTCGTCCGTGATTGTTTCTTCTTTGTTTGTCCGCACGCGCGTTCTCCGAAATACGAAAGAAAGTATGCATTCTCTGTTGTTTCAGCAGTTGCGAGAAAACGACCGACCGTTTCGTCTTATCGGACTATAAGGACGCGATCTGAAAGGACCAGTTCGGTGGTTTTCTCCAAACACTCGATACCACCGACGACCCCGCACAGGTTCGGCTGCGAACCTGGGCCGTCTAGAAGAGACTCGGAAGAAGACGTGGTGGACACGCGAGTGATCGAACGTGGCGCGAACGGTAACGCTGGCGGTAGTTGCCGCAGGCCTAACATCAGTTTTCATCGCAACCGACGCAGCTCGGATAGCTCCAGTAGTTCCTCGACGACCAACGAGTGGGTAGACACGAAGAACGCGACCCGATACAAGGAGAAGCACATCTGCATGTACTGCGACAAGGACTGCCAGCGGGCGAACAGCCTGGCTGTTCACTTGAAGTACAACTGTGCGAAGAATCCATCGTCGGAGTACAATAACTCTAAAAAGAAGCATCCGTTCCAATGCGACTGCGGTCGCAGGTTTCTGCAAAGAAAAGCGTTGAACTTCCATGTGAGGCACGAGTGTCAGAAGTCGGTCGTCTGCGAGATTTGCAACCAACTACTGGTTGGCGACACGGTGAGGGCGCGACATTTAATCCGTTGCGCGCAAAAGATGAAGAACAACAAGCCATACTTGAAGCGAAAAACAAGAAACGCTCAATCACAGTCGATTTCCTCGAGCTCTCCCCCATTGAACGATTAACTGTTTGTTTTTTAAATATAACAGTTTCCTTCCATGGACAATTATTTCTTTAATTCATAGATATTACGTGTGATCACTGAATTTAAAATAGTCTTACGAGTGCCATCGAAAGATTATACAGATTGGTCGGCAACAGGCTGAAGAAAGTTTTAGTTAACACGTTCCGTGCTAGAACGTTTTTTAAAGACGTTCCATTCAGGTCGCGTGGAGCTTGTACGAGCCATATTTTTACGATTAAATAAATAATAAAATCTCTACTCTATGTCGTATGGGGCGTGAACGTCCCACGTTATAAGAAATCTGCCTACATTTGACTTTGTACGATAAATTTTTCGAAAATTCGTTACTTTTCGATTAAAACTGCAAGCGGCCTGAACGGAAAGTTCAGCGTAGTTAAGGGATCATTTTTCGCAAAGTTATAACACAGAAATTCATTTTTATTTCGTCTACCTAATCGTGTTCCTTTTTTTCGACTTTGATTTACATCGTAACACGTAACTCAGTGCGTAAACGTATTTATTCAGTATTATCATTATTACTATTAATTTCAAGAAAGCATTTTTATCAAATTTATAACTTCACAATAAACAATCGAATACGGTCGCTTTTACCGATTTAGAAGTTTTTATTTTAACGTTTTACTTTCGAGTGCAAGTTATTATTGTATAGGGTGGTTGGTAACTGGTGGTACAAGCGAAAAGGGGGTGATTCTACATGAAAAAATAAGTCGAAAATATACAATAAAAATTTTTCGTTTGAGGCTTTGTTTTCGAGAAAATCGATTTTGAATTATTGAATATCAGTTAGAATTATTGCAAAGAATGATCCTTGCCTTTTCTTTAACCTAACGTCAAACACGATCGATTTCCGTACCTATTTCGGTACATGTACGATTATACGGGTACACCTTTCAAGTATTATCTAATGTTACGTTTACTTATTCTAGTAGTGTTGTACTCGTAAGTTTGATTTTTTTATCAAATGTTTGCTATTTCTTTTTATACTTAGTTTGCATTTATTTTTTATACTTTTTTTTACCTGTTAGTATTTCAAAGAAATCAAAGTTTTGATTAAGCATTTGTTCAGAACATAAAGATATACAATAAAGTGTTGTTTTGCATTGTCACAGTTTGTTGTTCTTTTCACAAAAACACCAAATCTTCAACAAGTTTCAGTTTTATACAAAATCTTTTTCGAAGAAGCTGAACATCGTCGAGGACACCAGGGTTGGTTCGAAGAAATCGGCATGAGAAATTCCGTGAATCTTATTGTAAGAATTGCCAACAAGAATAATATGGTAACTCGGTGGTGTTCGTACTTTGCAATGGTAAAGTCGTTTTTCATTATCGTTATTCAGAATACAGTCTTCGTCATTTGTTTTTCCTCTCGAATTCGGCGCGATAGGGTGTCCTCTACCAGGTGTATGCATAAGTTCTTTCCGGTTTGACTAAGAGGTGGCGCCAGTGAAAAGTACGCAGCGTATTAATTTGACACATATACCATTTTGTTCGTCTAACATAAAACTACAAACACACATAAGTTGAGTCTGCCAAGAACTGGCGTCTTTGTTTTATCGTTCAGTAATCATGTCGAGTTTTGTGTCTGAAAAAGAACATTTGCGGCACGCACTGCTTTTCTTATTTCATCAAAAGAAAAAGGCTGTCGAAAGTCATCGTTTGTTGGTAGAAACATATGGTGAACACGCTCCATCGATTAGAACATGTGAGACATGGTTTCGACAATTTAAAAGTGGTGATTTCAATGTGAAAGACAGTGAGCGCTCTGGTAGACCACAAAAATGCGAAGACGAGCAATTGCAGGAGTTATTGGATGATGACCCAACTCAAACTCAGCGGCAATTAGCAGAAGCATTACAAGTATCACAAGAAACAATCAGCAGACGTTTACGAGCAATGGGAAAGATCAACAAACTCGGTAAATGGGTCCCACACAATTTGAATGAACGTCAAATGGAAAATCGCAAAGTCACTTGTGAAATGCTGCTTCAACGCTACGAAAGGAAATCCTTTTTGTATCGAATTGTGACGGGTGACGAAAAATGGATTTATTTTGAAAACCCAAAGTGGAAAAAATCATGGCTTTCACATGGCGAAGCCGGTCCATCAACACCAAGACCAAATCGCTTCGGCAAGAAGACCATGCTCTGTGTCTGGTGGGATCAGACCGGTATTGTGTATTATGAACTTTTGAAACCCGGAGAAACTGTTAATACACAACGCTATCGCCAACAAATGATTAATTTAAACGACGCATTAATTGAAAGACGACCGGAATGGGCCAAAAGACATGGCAAAGTGATTTTGTTACACGACAATGCGCCGTCTCACACAGCAAAACAAGTGAAAGACACTATGAAATCGCTTGGATGGGACATCCTACCACACCCGCCGTACTCCCCAGACCTGGCACCATCTGACTATCACCTCTTCGCGTCAATGGGGCACGCGCTCGCAGAGCAGCACTTCAGCAATTTCGAGGAAGTTGGAAAATGGCTCGACGAATGGTTTGCCGCAAAAGACAAGCAGTTTTTCTGGCATGGTATTCATAAATTACCTGAAAGATGGACGAAATGTGTAGAAGCCGATGGCCAATATTTTGAATAAAAAAAAAATTAATTTCCCTTGAAAATTACGTGTTCTTTTTGATAAAAAAACCGGAAAAAACTTATGCATACACCTAGTAATTAGTACTGAAAATTATCTCTCTTGCACGATGTACATCGCGATGGACGAGCCATATGTATTCGGCAATCGTGCGACTCGAATAAAACGTTTTACAAGTCTTTGTACGAAATTGTTTCTAGAGCCGAAAGTTTCGACGTGAATCGAGTCGGTACATTTTTATAATCCGAACGTGTACACATTTCACGCATTTACAAACAAAGTAATGCCAATGCTTTCGGCGTTCAAATGTTTGTGAATATAACTGATTATCTTAACGGTGTGTTGGAAATGTATGTAACTTGCGAACAACGTAGGAGACGAACAAATAATACGATTGAAAAATGATAGTATTACGGATGGTGCCACGGATAAGAAACCTAACGTTACAAGCGATGCGTGCAATTAGGCATTGACTGCTGATGGTCGGTTACGTTCCATTGATAGCGCGTATGAATCGATCGAACGTCACGGGTGTCTGCTGCGTCCCTATTCGTACGTTTCCGGTTGGGAAAGGTGAACGTATAAAAGCAGAAGAAACACCTTAACAGAATTTGTAGCCTATATAGTTCTATAATGCTATTCCTGATTATGGAGCACACTCGATTGCGCGCGATGCCTATTCGTCGGAGAGGAGCCTTAGGTTATCACTTGTTTAGCTTGCACGAAGGGAACCAAGGTACAATGCTCATGGAAACCTTCGATTATCTATGCAGAAGCGCAACAAATATAATTATTTGCTTGCTACTACTAAAAGAATATTAATTTGTATACCCACCAATCCTTTTCCACGTATGTTAACGAGTTTGATAACTCCGAAAGACTAGCAACTTTGAGCTACCAACTTCAGACACAAACGATCCCAGAAAACCCAGTCCTCCCCGTCAGCACCGGATCACCCATTCACCAACCCGAAGTAGCTCTCTTCGTCATTAGATGATCGAAGCATGGATGAGAATTTCCGTCGGTTGTGGTCAGTCGACACTAACTGTCAACAAAAATTCGATTCTTTTTCTAGATTCGATGTACGGCCGGATACACTATCGCCAAGACGTTGTAGCCAGCGGTTCCATGCAACCGGAAGTGTTCCAGGCCAGGGGCGAAGACGATGCAAAGGACGAGACGTACGTGTACATGGAACACGGCGCGTGTCGCCAGGAACCGATTCCCTCTGAGTTGAGGAATCTCTGGCCGGACAGCATTCTCGTCCACAATCCTGTTCAAAATCCCACTCCCAGGAAAAAGTTTTATTGTCCGAGGTGTAACAGCGGTTACACCAGGCTGTCCGACATGAAGACCCACTGTCATTTCCAGTGCGGCAAGGAGCCACGTTACCAGTGCCCCTACTGCACCAAGAAGGCGAAATTCTCGTCGAACATGTACGTTCACGTGCGTAGAATGCACAAGGACGAAAAGTTACAGATCATCGACCTGTACAAACAGCTGTCGAGAGGTCGCCGTTAAAATCGCGTTGAATACGACCGAGAGACGTCGGCTGTACGGGAGGAAACAGAGAAAACGGAGAAAACGGAGAAAACGGAGAAAACTGAGGAAACTGAGGAAACTGAGGAAACGAAGAAAACTGAGAAAACTGAGAAAACTGAGAGAACGAAGGAGAGAAAGAAGATCGTCCGCACCAGCGATACATATCTCTTAAGTATATTTAGGGCAGTGCTGTTCAGCAAGGCTTATTGCGAGCATCGACGAGGACGTAATAGTTACGGGTGACATAGCGACGCTGTTTCAATTAAACCGGAGTGGAAAAGATATCGTCGGTTCTCTTCGTATGCCGAGACCAACCGATGATCATTCTATTTCACTCGTTCTCGATGTAATCTGCTGTCGATCGCTGTCACCGTCTTCGACCAATAACGACAACGCGTTTGCCGGATACACGTGTAACGTTGCTCGTCGATACGTTTATGTCCGGAGAAGAAAAATACGCTATCCGTACCGCACGATAGCTGAACAGCAGTGATTTAGGGTCTTCGGAGTACCATTAGAGCTTGTACAACTCTGATTTACTTCGCAGCATCGGATCACGTTTTTTTGTATAAAGCTAGCAGGAGGATTTTTGTAATGGAATCAGAGGTCAATTTATCCTGTTAGACATCGTGTTATCCACGAATGGCCCGAATAAAGACATTTTGATGCAGCTCGCCGCCTCCCAAACGTCACGTCTTCCTTTTCTCCCACGTACAGTTTACGTTCGCTTCTTACTTGGCATGACTTCGTTTGTTACGACTCACGGTGGGTTCAGTTCTCAGGTCTCTCTTGTGGCGATACTTTCTGGCTTAGAACGCAACCAGAATATCACACGAAGCATCCAGATATTTCTTTATTTAAGAATCATTTTATTGTCCTTGTCGAGATCTTCTACTGATTATCGATTCGATGTTTGCAGGTTTGAAACGGTTTACCGGGTCCAGACTGTTGGTGACCGCGGGACGTCGCAGAAGAATTTACAGGACTTTCGCACCGCAGGTCATAGACACTGTCGACATCGAGTATCCTTGTGGCAATTGCACTAGTGTTTTCAGGCAGAAACGAAGTCTGCTCACGCATATAAGATACGAATGCGGACAACCACCGCGGTTCAAGTGTCCCTACTGCGACTTGCGCTCGAAGAAGACATCGAACATACAAAAACACATTCGCCGTAAACACCAAGGCAGCGTGGTCTACGTAGAGGACATCTCTTTTCAACTGCAAGGATATCTATCGAACATGATCTAAGTCCAAGGACGTTCTCCATGCGTTCTCTCCATGTCTCTATAATAAAACAATATTTATAAGATTCAGTACCTTTTCAATGTCAACTCTTTCTGTCGAGTCTTTCCGTGATCGAGGATTTTTCAGAGATGTAGCCCTTATCGTCTCGAGATATCGTTAACCGATCGATCGAGTGGCTATTTAGTAAAATGGTGTGTGTTGCACTTTGTACAACACGAAGAAAGCTAGTGTAACATTCTATAGTATAAAACGTCTAATATTATGTTGAGTACCGAAAGCATTGCCAAAGTAATTTCTATACAACATTTTGCCACTCGTTTCAGACAATTTCTAACATACCCCTTTTCAATGATGAACGCATCCCATTCATTCAATTATCAAATCATTTCGATTTTATTTTACAGATAACCACTTCATTTTGTTCCGAGATATCGATGTTATTAGAGTGGAAGAGCACATATCGAGTCTCCAGATGTAAATGTCTACTGTACATTCAACATTCGATTCTTGGTTTTTCGTGTCAATATAAGCATCGTGATTGAAACGATCACTGCACAGGCAATTCTGTTGTTTGATCAAGAAAATAAGGACTTGTAATATTCGTACACGCTTTTCACATGAGACTTTGTTTTTCAGAAAATTGAGTTTAAAAGTTCGTCGAATACGCCTGATATACCGGTTCTTCTTCTTCTTCTTCTTCTTCTTCTTCTTCTTGTAAGTGCGAAGTACAACTTGACAGATTTTCAAAGCCGATTTTCTGAAAAACATAGTCTCATACGAATAAATTGCATACTACATTTCTTACTTAATTAGGTCTCATGCAGAATTGCCCTTGCTAGTATTGGTTGTACCACTAGTTATTAAACCTTTGTATAATTCCTTTTTTTAAAGTAGTATAAAAGCTGGATCAAATAGAGCTTCACTTATGTTTGAAATTTGCAAAACTATTATAATTTAGGATAACAAGAAGATTGTTGTAAGAAGATTTGATATTATTTTTTTACTCGAATAATTATACATTAGTTGTTTTATTTCTAATCCTTGCACCCCCATGTTTTGGCGGCAGTCTGTCGCAATAATATCGGGACACTTTAAAAAAAAAAAAAGGTTAATTCTTTCCATATTAGACCACGTATGACTTGGGATTTTTTTAAAGAATTACAACAGTTAATTTGCTACGCGATGCAAAGAATGAACTTTGAAAAATTGCAATTCGTCGGAATTGCAAAGAAAATACTGAAAGTATTTTTTGGAACTGGTTTATAGGAGTTTATGTTTCGTTGATAGAAATCGATTGACGTAGGAAATAGCGACAAGCATTGATATGAGAATCTTTATGGTTGTTACAGTTACAGGCCGACAAATGTGAAAAATTAGCACATCGCAGCATTACAAAACGGACTTTTTTAATTTTCAATACATGTGCAGATAAAGAAATTTGTAAAAAACAGTTTCAAGTATTTTCTCTGCAAATCCGAACAATTGCAATCTTTTCGAAACTCCGCCTTCACGACACTTAGGAAACGAGTTATTGTAGCTTAAAAAGGCACGCACGGTGTATGCGTATAGTACGGTTAAGTATTCAAAATGTTATAGTCATTTTAAGAGTGTTTTAATGTTACTGCGACAGACTGCATGTGTTTTACAAAACAAATTTCGAAGGGGTTAAAAGATTCGTTTTAAAACAATTTCTTTCACGCATTATTCGTGGTTGCACCGACAACTTTTTGCAACAGAAATAAAAACTATTGTCATGCTCTACAACGCAATTGTTTATATACATTACAGAATTTGATTCTTCATTAGTTTTTTGTTAAATTCCGCTTGTATTTATTTGATTTATAACTTTAGCTTTGATTTCTTTTTTCATTCACTGCCTATTAATATTAAAAAGTAATCGTAATGTTAATTACAAGAATTTTGTATTTCGTCGGTTTCATATTAACGATACACATTATTCAAATTCTCGATCGCAGTTTCTTCTTCGAAAAAACTAAACGTTTGTCGACTATTTTTTTTTATTACGCATATCGGATAGGCTACGAATAAATCGCTAAAAGCATTGAATGAATATTATTGAGGTAATAAGGAATATTGAGGAATATTACAAGAGGTAAATGCAGAATAATAAGATACGTTTATTTTTTCTGGCATTCGATTGAACTGGAAGAGAATAAATACATTGATTGGACGTCCCCCGTTCGGAATAACCTTTTTTAAACAGAAAAATCTCCAGTAAACCCAACTCCATGCGTCACCATTTTATTACATGTTCGCGAACGAATGTGAAATTGTGCTAGCGGATTTTTATATCAAACAATACTAAGTAAGTATCTTTCTAGTAATCTCACAAGCGTTTCCCTGATCTTAAAGAAAATCTCGGGTACACATAGAAGACAACGCGTTTTAACGCAGTATGATCGAACTTGCCATATTATAACGAGTCTGTTTTGCGTCGAGGATTTTAAACAAAGTTTAACGAATGTAAACGCTGTGGTGCCGTCTTATTTGAATAAAATCAAACTTTATTGTTTTGTGATCGACTGTTCGACTGTTTGAGCAGAATGAAATATATTAATTTTTTGTTTTCTTCTGCAGCGCTTTTAGCGACGAAGACACGTTGAAGCTATAGCTGCGAAGAAAATGGTCCGACCAGAGGTTAATGTTTAATACCGGAACAACCGAGCACTAAACTAAACTAATATGCACTGCTCTATAATAACGACGAGATTGCGTTTATTTAAATTTCGCGTTACTTCCAGGCAATAATATGTGCTCGAATGAAAAGATTCATTGAAAAAGTTTTCGTGGGAACATTTTTATAATTTCAATGACTGCGAAAGAAAGAATCGGTAACAAGTCGTGTGGGCTCGTCCGGTAATTTCAGCGTTAATTAAGTCAATTGTTCATTTTGAATCGTAGTTTTCGTAAGTGATATTTTTAGAAGAAGGAAAAGTTCTTAATATCGATTGTTTCTTTTCTACGAAAATTATATTCGTACGTTACAGGAGTTACGTACCACGGCGACTGATTGTTGTCAGATTGATAAGTTGAGCAATCGATTCGATATTATTTGCGATTCTGAAAATATGGACAGTAGTTGAGTCTTGGTATGGTCTTTGAAGATTTCTCGCATCACGAAGTAATTGGGCTTGCGTTCACAGTCTATCGGGTGTTGTTTGACCTTGAAATTGCGAGACCCAGTTCTATTTATACTTATACTCGAAACAAGAAAAGCTTGTTTAAACTTGACAAAATCATGTTACTCGTAGGAACGACCCAACATCATCTTTTTATCTTTTTATCTTTTTATCTTTTTATCTTCTTATCTTTTTATTCGGTGAGAAGTTTTCAGATGTTCCGTGCCTCGGATCGAACGATTGACACAGCCAGAGGAAATTCTTCTGACACGTAATTTTTCGTTTTCAGGTATCAGATTGGCTCGAGACGCGCGCGAGTCATCGTCTCCGAGTGCGATTCGCTCGTGGAAGGAAATCTCTATGGTTAACTACCCTGCGCGTACAGCACGAGAATCCGTCGTTTGTCGTCCAATGTATACTTGTGCTTTCTTGATTGTTATGCGAATAAAGATAGTTTCTCAAAGGGAAGTTGCATGTCTCGTCTCCCCGTGTGCTCCTTAATATCGACTAACATCCGACTACTTCTTTACATTAACCTCTCTTCTGAAAATCTCGTCCGCGTAGGTTGTCAAGAGGATTTTCCTCGGACGTAACAAGGATTTATGCTTTCAGTTTCCAGATGTGTCATGATGGGTAACGCGCAGTACATCAGTCGAATGTTTTCCTGTCCGAATTGCCCGGGTGTCTTTACCAAAAAGAAAGGCCTCAGAGAGCATATGATCTACCAATGCGGTCAACCACCGAGATACCAATGTCCGTATTGCAACCATTGCACGAGGTTGATATCAAATGTATACAAACACGTGCGACGGAGGCATCGCGGGGAGGCGGTGTGGTGCATCGATCTAAGACGTGAAGAAAAGCTCTAGTGCCTCCTACAAATTCGGTTATTGTCATGTTTTGTACGATATTTATCCGTCGTCGAGAGTATCGCTAACAACGAGAAGGACTATCTCCACCAACGAGATTCAAATAAATTTGTTTTTATACAAATTCTCGCTATTTCTGTTTGTTTTTTTTTTGTTTTTTTTTTCGTCGAGGAAGAGGATCGATCGCGCGGAGCCACGTCGTTCGTGTATCGTTGTATCGTTGTATCGTTTCACGGGTTCTTCGAACATTCCGATTCCGGTTTCCTTTCTTTTTGGAACGCAAAGAGAGTGGATCGTGGGTCGCGGATCGCTCGAGTATCTTTTTTTGCATATACTTCGTTTCTTTCCAGACCAGCTCTTTCTTTCTCTTCGATCGACTAGTCGGCGAACAGGAAGCGTACCATCTCGTTTAAAACTCGTCAAGTTCCATTCCGTCATTTTCAAATTGTAGCTAAGCGTTCCGCGGTGGAAGAACCACCCGCAGAAGCAGCCGAAGCACGAGCGCGGCCTGGGTTAGGTTGCCCAGGTTTAAGCGTCTTTGATGCAAGTACGATCGAACAGATCGAAGATCGAAAAGCATCAAACGTTCGCGTACATGTGTGCTGTTTAGGAACCGATGTAACCGATGAATTTGTTGATCTTTATCAGGGACCGATGCACCAAATATACCTGCCGAAGTTTTATCGAAACTTGCGCCGAGAAGCGTTTCACGTTTAACAGAGATTTACTGGACTACATTCGACCAATTTTTATTTGACTTTCATTAGGGATACGTGGACTCGCGTAGACTTTGAGTGATTTACGGCGATGTTATCCAAGGTGAAATGTGCTTCCAACTTGGGTATTTTATTGTCATCACGAAGAGCACTGTTCGAGAAAGGTCAAGCTCGAGTTCTTATTAGACTCGAGGGAGACGAATAATATTTTTTGCTGGTTAAAACTTTGCGAGGCAACTGTAGTTTCTTCTTTTCGTTGTGTTGGAGAAACAGGAACGATCAAGAGCAATACCCGATGAATAAAATCAACTGGTAAAGATGATACAAGAAGTTTCCACAACCGATCTTACTAAAAATAGATTTTACTGTAAATAAATGGAGGGAAAACGGGCACGCGACAGAGGTCAATTTGGTTGGCCAGCATTCAGGATTCATTTCTATTCGTGTTTCTACACAAATGAAATATAATACAATTTTTTTATCCTTCCTAACGATCTACCGGCATAATATATTCCTGATGATATTATTGTTCCTCGCAGTTCCTGTAATCCTATCGTCCACGTTCGTTCATAAATCGTTAAATAGTGGATTTACCCCTATCACTTGGCCTTCACTCACAGAATCAAACAGTATTCTCCTGCTATACGATACATATTCGACTCTCTGAGTCGAACGAGAGACTTTCAACGACAATGAACTGTACACCGAGCAGTGAGTTCAGCGAGTTCGCGTTCAAGTTTGAAAATATTTGGATCTGAAAGGAGTGTGACTATTTTTTAGCCATGTTATGTTTTTCCATGTTATGTTACGACGTATTATGTCAACTGTTAGCAAAACATTATGTTTAATCACCAGATATCACCGATGACATCGTTGAAAAGATATTACGTTTAATCGCAACATTGAGTTTCTTTTAGTTTTATCGTGGTAACGGACAAGTCCATTCTTTTCAGTTCCCATCGGCTAGGCGTCTAGTTTACGAAATAAGACCGAAATAAAGTCTGTTGCTGGTTGTTTATCAAGATCGTATATCAAGAGAATACTTGTACCCAGCTAGCTGGAACGTTGATTCGTAGCTGAACGGCGGACTCTGACGAGTTACAACGATTTTCTTGCAGATCTGCAACATTTGGGTGGCTTCAAGATTCCGTGCGCTACGCTATCGCATTCCCAAGAACTGCAGGACCGCAACGGAGACAGATTCCTCTGTCCGAAGTGTCCGAGCAGCTTCAACCGGAAGAACAATCTCTACTCGCATCTGAAGTTCGAGTGCGGCCAACTGCCGAGATTCGGCTGTCCGTACTGCGTTTACACGTCGAAGAAATCGTCGAACATACGGGCACACGTTCGAAGGAAACATTTCGGCTACAAAGTCAGTGTGATGGACGTGTCGCAAAACAGCTACGCATCGTCCGTGGAAGATGTCAACACCACGAAGATAGAACAGGCATTCTAATCCTTCCGCAGCAATCTCTCTCGTCGCGTTCGATTCTTTATCGGGTATAATAGATCCGTGTAGATCTTTGAACTGTTCTCGTTGTGCACACGCATTATGGACATTTCCACGCGATTTGGTCTTTCACTTGGTTGGTTCAATAATAAAGCAATCAGCTGTTAGTACGTCAGTAACATCCTTTATTTCATCCTGCTTGGAAGATCCTCAGTCCATTGGAACTCGCCGAAAGATTTTTTCGCGTACCCTTTTCAAACTTTGGACACTTCGGATCGACAGTCATGAAGAAGGTTTGACCGCAAGGTTTACTCATCAGCTTCGATACTTATAGTCCTCTAGCCTGTCCGTTTACCGGGATACACAGGGAATGCGAAACCATCTGACATGGGTGTCGTGTGATTGATTCTGTTGCAGGATTGAATTACTGCGTCTACGCAGGAGTATCTTCCCAGAATTACGTACTCCAACACGGGACGCCCGCAGTCCCGATGGTTCCTCCCACAGATACCTCGAGAACGATCGCCCGGAAGTTCCCTTGCTCGAATTGCACCAGCGTCTTCAGCCGGAAGGGCGGTTTAACCTACCATCAGAAGTTCGAGTGCGGTCAGAAACCGCGTTTCAACTGTCCTTACTGCACCTATCGGGCTAGACACATTTCGAACGCGCGTCGGCACGTAAAGAAATGCCATCCAGGAAGAGAGGTGTACACCATCGATCTGTGCCAGTTGATGCAGAACGTTTGAAACCGAGCCGGAACAACCGACGCGTTCCAGCCTAGAAGATACGCGCTCTGTGCTGCAAGACTACCACCCTGCAACGGAAGATTCCCACTGCGAACGCGCGATGGGACACGGAGGCGTTATAATACATGCTTCTTCTCTCGTCTCTCGAAGAATCTTTCATGGCGTCAGGAAGAATGGTAGAAATCGATATTACTCAGGGGGAAGACTGCTCGAATCGTACGATCGGTCAGACTATATTTTCGTCGATTTCAGATTTCAGATTTCAGATTTCAGATTCATTGACAGATTTCAACAGGAGTTTCTATTTTTTGGTCAAAAATATTTTCATATTTTCGTTGCTTTTTACGGAATCGCATCGTTCCTTTAACAGCTTTTAGGAATGTCGAAGAAAAGATTTCGATTGAAAATTCTTTGCTTACCGAGATAACGTACATAACGTGCATAAATTGTAGGTCGTTTACTTTGTCGGTTGCAGAACGTACACGCAGCTACGCGACAACTACGCGACAACTACGCGACAACTACGTGCAGGGTGAATCGCTTAACTCGTTTTTACCTCGAATATCTTTGCCGAGTATCTTTTAAAGATAGGTAAATGCGTTGCGGAAAAGGTGGTTTAAGGTCTGGTTTAGGTGTAATAGGCCCCGCACGAGGACAAACATTTGTCTTATGTCATTTATTCAGAGACATTAAGATCGCCGTTTTGTTTTTAAATCTACGCACTCTGGTCTCGATTAGCCATTTCGCTTCCATATTTTAAATTTCATACATACGTTTCTTCTGTCGGCGACCTGCACCACTGATCTTGATTAATTAGTTTCCGAATATCTAATGGAAAGAATTATCGTCTTGGGCGTTTAAAGAGAAGTAGTAAACAACAAAGGTATTTGAGGAACACACGTTAGGTGATTCATCCTGTTGGATGAATTTTGGGTGAATTAGTATATTTATAGATTTACTTCATAGATTTACTCAGTAACATATTTTTCTTTTTGTTCTATTATCGTTTGCCTTTCTTGAGGTAATTTATCATGTTATCGAATAAATCTATGTGAATAATAAATGTCTTAATTTTATATTTAAATTGCTTTAAAAACGCTACGAACTGTCCTACCAATCCGACATTTGATTTTAGTAACGTCGCTGTATTAGTATCGTGTAACATAATAATTTTACTAATAATGTTAAATTTTGCATCGGTTAGAGGGTTTTTTTTTTTCGTACTGCTTTCGTCAAATTAATTTATTGTTAACCTCGTTTGAAATTGTTTGCGATTCTATTCGTAGCACAGTAAAATTTAAATCGGAACGTTCAAAACAGCGATATTTAAATCAGGACTTTGAGGTGATCAGCACACCATAATTCTTTCATTTTTTAATCGCCAATAAATACGGGAAATCATGTGGTTTTTTTAAATATACCAGGTATCATACAAAGAGGTTTTATAATCTACATGGTAATAAGTGTGTATCTAAAACTTTTGCACAGTATTGTATAACCGATCGATCGTAAAGCACTTTACGACACGTTTTCGTGTAAATTTGAACACGAGTTTTTCAAAACATCTTTTCCGTAATTGCGCGGGTGCGATTTCGGAAAAAGAATTTATTTGTTATTCGATGAACAAGAAAAATGAGCAATTATCAGTGTAAAATCGATCATTTACAATTTGTTTACATTCGCTCAATTTAACTATTCTCTTTCTTTGTTAAACAAAGATTAAGTGTGCAGAATGTTTAGCAACGAGAAACAGAATGCACGAAGGATCGCGTTTTATAATAATAAAAAACGATAACCAACAGTGAAATATTCATCGATGTGTTCATCGATGGTCGTTTCCTTGTTTTGCATTGTCAGTTATTATCTGCGATCTTCTGATTTGACTTGTACATGTTGTTGCAGCGAAGCAAAAAGATACTCGCTTGTTGATCATTTAAAAATCAAAATGGAAACGCTACTTTTTTATTCTTGTTTTTCATACATCGAAGAATAAATATTATGCCATCTAATAAGCAGGAAACTGTGCGACGATGTGGTGGATACAGGCACATAAGAGAAATTGTTTATAGAATTATTATTCGATAATACAATGTTATAGTTAACTACTGATACGATTGAACATATCTTTTTATCGATACAAAGGACCAACATATCTATGAATGAACTGACCAAGAAAGAGAAATTACTTCCTTAAGCTCGACGATGATCAAAGTTTCGTGTCAAAAGCTGTAATGCGTGACCCGAGGAAAATAATTAATTTTAGTAGATTTAACCTATTGCTCTTTGCAAGAATTTTTCCGTATATTATTGAATGCATGGCTGTTGTAAGACACAAAGTGGCCTTTCATCGATAATTGTGTATCGATCAAACAGATACATAGTTCAAAGAGCGAGTCAAAAAGTTGAAATAGAATAAATCTGTGAAAGAGACAACTGCGCGAGACGCGGTGGGGGTCATTTAGGAATTAAACAAAGCGTTCTACAATTCTCTATATGTATAACAGTACGACTAACTGCATCGCGTAATGCAATAATGTACGATTAGGACAATCTTCCCCGATGTGCAATGTCTTGTCCACGCAGCGTGCAAGTTGAACAGAATTTTCTTCTTTCCAGACGTCCAAAGTTTATCTTCAATCGTGCTTGGTCGACGGCAGCCATAACGGGAGGAGCTCGTGACGAGTGTTTCCGAACACACAAATCGAAGACTACAGTGCCAAACAGCGTCTCCGTTTCCCAAGCATCGCATTCGATCCTTGTTCTCGCGTATTTCGACCGATTCGAACGAACTTACTTGATCCTTGAAAAAGAAGAAGAAGAAAAAAATAGAAAGAAAACAAAAGTGCAACAAGCTGCCCCCCCCCCCCGCGATTTCGAGATTTCTGTACAGTTACCGTTAATCGTTGTTCCTGCGTTACACAGATCGATAGTGTCTTACCGATATGTTAATTCCTAGCAGAATTATTCGTGGCTATCAAGATGTAGGTCTGTGGACATCGCAAAGTTACAGTCCCGACATTTTTATCGTCCATCGAATGTACGAAGAGAAATCCTGTACTTAAGAGTTGAGATCAAGCAGATCTGCTTTTTAAATATACCAAATTCAATCCACGTGCTATCACAATTACGCTTATTCACGACGAAACATAACAATAAAATCCTCTCTTCCTTTTCCAGCCACGAATGTTGTTTTCGTTTTATTTCGATCGGCAGACCGAGCATCCGAATCGATAATGCATGTCGTGGAGTGAAAAAGAAACGAAATCCTTTTGTAGCAACGAAATCAAAAGTAGAACCGCATAACATCGAAAGTACCCTTTGATTTCCGTGTTTGACGAAACGTTCCTTTCGTTTCTGTTTCAGAATTTCCCCAGCCAGACGAGTTCACGATCGGCGGCGCGCCTGTCGCCAGGAACCGTCGAAATTACCGGAAAATGCTATATCCTGAAAACAGCGTGAAAAAGAAGTTTCCTTGTCCTTCCTGTCCCAGCGTCTTCAGTCATAAGAACAATCTCTATTATCACTCGAAATTCGAGTGCGGGCAGTTACCTCGATTCAGGTGCCCTTACTGCCCTCACAGGACCAGACACGTGTCCAACGTGAGAGCCCACGTGCGCAGAAAGCATCCCGGTAACAGCGTGTATTCCATCGATGTCTGCAAACAGATGGACATCAAACAAGATTTCGCGTTTGTTAATCAAAACGATAGCTATTTGCACTGAGTATGCTTCGAGTAATTATTTTCGAAGCAGCCATTTTTATCGCGGAGGAAAAGATGTAAACGTTCGCGTGACTCGTGGTTCCATGTCAATGAACATTTAATCAACATTACTCGAGTGTATCTGTATAATGTAAGCTTCTCTCAAGTGTCCCCATTATCGTGCGATAACATTCCGAAGGACTCGTGATCGGTTTTTGATTTTGTAAGTGTGAATCTAATTAAATTGCGTTAACAGGAAAAGTAATTTCGATTTCCAACACGTTTCGGTACTCGAATATTTTCAAGAATTTTGTAACGAAATACTGCTACGATCGAAGATAGAGACGAGTTCAACGTAAGTTCATCATCGATAAATAGGTTCGAATTAATTACGTTTTTCTTTTTTTCATTTAAAGAAGAATTATTCCGCATTTTCCCCATTTTTTCGTATTTTCATAAAGGTACCATCGGAAAACTCTCCAACGCTTGTGAGATTTTCATCTATGAAGATTATATAATATATAATCGAGATTGGTGTTTGTAACGAGGATCTTTCAATAAATATGACCAGTGATTGTAGGTGTGACGCTGTTACTGTCGATTAGTTTATCTTTAATCAATGCAACCTGTCCTACTCGAAAGAAAGGGAATTAACGCGTCCACCAGGAATTCACGATTTATGCTCTAACGAAAAATCAAGCAGTTCGTTAATCGTAATCGACAAACGACAAACACGATCCGAGGGAATTAACCGTAACATCGTCTGCATTTTCCAGAGGAGCTACCGAATTTCGTCGACGGTTACGGATGGAACGACGGGGTCCGCAATATGGCTCGTCCTCAACCGTGTCTGAAGCACATCTGTCCAAAGTGCGGCAGATTGTTCAACTGGCGTTACAATCTTCAGCATCATTTGAAGTACGCTTGCGGACAATCGCCGCGTTTCAACTGTCCATATTGTCCTTACAGGACCAAGCACACGTCGAACGTTAGAGCCCACGTGCGCAGAAAGCATCCCAATAAGGAAGTCTATGTCATCGATCTGGTGACCGTCTCCCAATAGTAACCAGCCGAGCCATGTATTATCCGGCGGAAATACAGAAACGATCCTTGAATAAAAAGATTTTCCTGAATTCGTCCTTTGATGAAAATCACTTGTACGTGCATGCTCCCGAAATATGTCCCGTATCCCGGCTCTCCTCTTGTAGCCAGAAAATCGAGCAAACCCGTCGATTTCAAATTCGATATGTAATCTTAAGCGAGCGGCAACTATACGTAATATATAAAATAGGTCAGTCCAATGTTGGTTCCTGAACTCTGTTTTCTCGTTGACGCCATTACTCTGTTTACGTTAGCTATCGTGTAACTTGCATGTTTAGGGGACAAAATTGTGCAGGTTTGTCTACTGACAATTGGGAAAATCATGTCTCAAGTAAAACTCACCGATTTCAAGCTTTTCGATTAACTTTCTTGTTGTTTTTGTCGTCGTCGTCGTCGTCGTCGTCGTCGTCGTCGTTGTTGTTGTTTGATCTGACGATATTTCGATTAAAAATTAATCAGTTCCCGCGATATCACGATCTTCACGCGAAATTCGCTTTTTCAAGAGTGTGGGTTCCGCGAATTTCGTTGTGTCGGAAAATAAAGAAACTCTCGGACAAGAAGGTAGCACATTTCAAAAGTGTAGACACTGTGTAGTGCGTTTGTGTTTATAGTTTGTAATATATGAAAAACGTATAAGCGTGAACAAAATGGAGTTGTGTAAGTGTTTTCAGTAGTGCATCGAACCAACTTTGTTTTGTATAATTTTTATCATAGATCCAGGCAGCGGATTGTAAATATCGTTAATTTTACTCACGTTTCGTTTCAACGTGGTCCGTCGACTTGTCGAAATTTATAAATTACTTTCGATCATCGTAGAAGCGTCGAAGGTAGTAATTCTAAATGATCTTTCGTTGGGTAAATGAACCAGTGTTCCGTATAAATTTACATATCGTGTTCGCAGTGCTATAACAATGCGATTTGTTTTTGCCGAAACTGTTGCTCCTTCTATTAATTCATAATTCATGGATATCATGATAACGCAACGGTAAGAATCTATTATAGACGAAACATGTTGTTCGTAAAGATGACTTTTCTTTAGGTTCTGTACGAACGCACACGGTGCGACAAATTGCAATTGATATTGTCTTTTGCTTTTCGCCGTGGCTTCGCTTTGATTACGGTCGATTTTTGAACCTATTTTATTTCGATGGTGCACACGATACACATTTTCGTGCGACGCGTGCAGACGATTCAATTGCTCGTTGCATTCGAATCGTACCGTTGATCTTCCACTATGGATCTCTTGATAGGTATTTACGTTTTTAAATAAATCACATGTAACGTTTCGGTTTCCAACAATAAAATTTTGCTTTTCTCGAAAGAAGAATGGTTTAAAGTTGATTAGAAAAATTCATTCGACGAAACGCGACGATACAAGAGTGTGCTATCATTTTGTCCTTACTTATCGTTTACACCTTTGCGTATCTCGAGAGAAAACTTGTCGAGATCATGACAAACAAGATTCCATTCGTACGATCGAGGAATATTTATACGTAATAAGATTCCTCAATTCTCGCGCTAGCTCGGTTACAAAAGATGCAAACGACCAAGGATAACATTTACTCGCTACAATTTTGCCTGGGAATGTATCCATAATTCCATCGCTCGAAATATGTTCCGATCAAATTCTATTATTTACGATAAATAATACCATAAATACCGCGACACGTCGACCGAATGTTGGACCATCCTGTACAAGCTTCCAATGTGTTCTTCTTCTTATTTCATCCCAGATGTACCATAGACGTCTCAACGAATGAACCGAACGACTTATGTTTTTCAGAACCAACATACCTAATGGCGCCTCATAGAGCGAAGAACGCTTACTGGATGTATCCGCAGCGACGACCCTACCGGGAGACAAAGGATCAGCAGGTTCAGAGATTCCCCTGCGGGAACTGTCGCAGCGTGTTTAGCAGGAAATACAACCTCCAGTATCATTTGAAGTTTGAGTGTGGACAGTCGCCGAGATTTAATTGTCCTTATTGCGTGTACAGAACCAGGCACCCGTCGAACGTGCGAGCCCACGTTCGCAGGATTCATCCTGGGAACACCGTTTACGTGGTGGACATAAGAAAGATGGAAATCCCGCAAAGTTCCTAACTGAAGCCCCGCTCGACGAATCTTGTACGTCATCCGGAAGATTAGTTCGTATCCCAAAGCAAAAAAAGTATTAGCAACGAAAAGCTTCGACTCTCGATCGAACGACTACGAAGGGCGACGAACGAATACACTTCGCTCGGCAGACCCGTCGGAATAGACTTGCTTCGCTTGTCGATTGGCTCGGTCGATTCCTCGTCGAGGTTTCTTCGTTAACGCGTAAGACAACGCACAACCCTCTGCCGTGCACCTGTTTATTGTTTATGGACTAATTGTACGCAAATCACACAGCCATATACGACAGTGCTTTTAGTCTTTAAGAACGAAAAAAACGTTTAGTTCCTTAGAAAAGATATATACGTATATATATATGACCACGTCATCTCGCTTTTCCTATTTGTCATCCTCGTATCCTCGCTCCGGAGAATGTCTCTCGCTCAGCTACTGTTTCTCTGCAATAGCCCAGAGAATCTTCCCGCCTAAGCCCCAAGCGGAAGAGGGTCGCGTGCACGAACGCCGAAAGTTATTCTGTCCACCTTTCTGTTCGCAGGTGTTCTCCAACCGGTAATGCACTCGTTGTGTTACCCAACGGGACAGCGTTGTGTCTTCGACGTTGCGCATAACGAGCAGACGAAGAGTTATTCTTGTCACAAGTGCGGTAACGTTTTCACGCGTAAGAACAATTTGTACAATCACCTCAAGTTCCAGTGTGGACAGTTGCCGAGGTTCAACTGTCCTTACTGTTCGTACCGTACGAGGCATTCGTCCAACGTTCGATCCCACGTACGCAGAATGCATCCTGGACACAACGTGTTCGTGTTGGATGTGAAAGGCGAACCGAAGTGTCAACAGCAATGGGCGTCTTAAGCGAGAAGCTCTGGATGTTCTTTGTAAAATCAAGAGTTTAGTTTCTGCATCGTCGACTTTCGACGTTCGATCCTGAATTCTAGATTCTATCGAATCGCGCAGCCGATGTCCGACAATTACATACGCGAAAAAACAAGCACAGCAATGCCTGTTTATTAGCCTACCGGACAACAAACTCCTCCCGTTTGCCGAACACATTTTAATCGTCCACGCGAATACTTCCGATAAAAACTCTATTGTTTTTACGGGTCTTTCTCTTAACGTTGTTTCTTTTGTTTTAACAATTCCAATATTTCTTTCAGTTTGTACGCATAAAGGACGAGATGATACGGAACGGGACGATACAAGTTTGATAATTCCATAGCTGTGTACGTGCAAAAGAAATTCGGGTGTCGCGCGAGAGACAACACCGTTCGCCACTCTGAACGGGGTCAACGTTGTCGCGTCGACGGTGAGCTGCTAGGCAGGCATTGTTGTTCCTTGAAGCTACACGATGTATCCAACGATTCGTCGTTCGGCAGATTGTTATCGAGACGTGCAATGTAGAACGTTAGAATTGTCTTTAACGAACACGAGTTGTTCTAGGATGATTAATTTACATAGGCTATGTAATTCAGATGATATTTTATTATTAAACGTGTCTTGAATAAACATTGCGCATTTGTACATCCGTCGTAAGATTATTTTGCAAATAAAACACACCGAGCGGGGGAATCTCCCGATATATCGTTATTCCGTGTTTCCTTGCTATCGTTCGTCGGTTGTTTGTTCCGTCTAAATTGGTAGATATTCATCGTCTTTCGGGGATCAGTTGGACTCGATTCGGCCACGTAGATCGTTATCAAGCGCATCAGTCAATGTAAACCGACAATCAGCCAGACCCGTTTCGTTCCAGATACAGTCCCGTTCGCCGTGTTCGGGTTCAACATCGGTATCGGAGGCAGCCACGTCCAAACGATCGGAAAGCTTTGGCCTCAAACACCGCTCCGTAGCTTAGACAATAGCTTTAGGACGAAGAAGTTCCCGTGTCCGAATTGCACCTGTGCTTACAGCCAAAAGTACTCGCTGAACCGACATCTCACCTACGAATGCGGCCAGGAGCCACGGTTTAAGTGTCCCCACTGTGAGTATCGGTGCAAGAAGTCAGCCAACGTTTACGAGCATATTCGAAGAAGGCACAAGGATTGCGAGGTGTACGCGATCGATATCCTCAAAGCTACCCGGCAGGAGCACACCTAGGTTACGCGTCGAAAGATTAACCGAGCTACGCGATTCCAAACTCGACGCGAGCTTACACTTACAACTTTGAAGCTGCACAAAAGAAATTTGTCTCTACCCTCTGAAACCCTCTGAAACCCTCTACTCCCCCCCCCCCCCACCATCACCACCCGCCAACCGTCCTGATCGAGACTGATTTTATACACCGACAGGCAATTTCAAGACAATTTCAAGAGAATTTCGAAGCCAAGCCCTGGATGCGCAGTCGCTGCACCGCGGCTTCTTATCGGTAAAGAGATATCGAATATTTGTGTTCTATCAATCGGAAACGAGCGCGTGGCCGCCGTTGATGCGTTTTTGCTCAGGATAAGTTCCCTCGCCACGCCAGCGTAATCGATAAAGAAATTCGTTGGTTCTACGTATTTATTGTTTTCGGAACGTTTTACTGATTTTACACGAGTCGGTCGCAGAGATGTCATCATCATTATTTTTTCCATTGTACTCGCTCCAGACGACTGTTAATAAAAAGATAAGTTTGCTGTTACTGTGTTCTCTTGGCTCTCTATCTCACCCGAAGCTGATCCCGGTTTTTGGTCCCGTGTCCCGTTGTTAGAATTGGTTGCAAAAGTAAACTTCAGTGCTGATAGATGATACCCTTCTGTTCAGGCATTGATCTTCTTTTGCAGGCGTCGAATCATCGCAAACGCTTCGTGATCCTAGGAGAATTCAACTGTGGACCGGCGTCGCTTCGAACAGAGGGAGCTTCAGCTGTACGAACTCTTGCGGAAGCTCGTTTGCTCATTGCGGTTCTCTGATCAAGCACCTGCGGTACGAATGCCGCCATAATCGTCGCTTCAAATGTCCCGTTTGCGAGTACTGCTCGCGATATACGTCCGATGTTTATAGGCACGTGCGTAGGAAACACAAGGAGTGCGACGTCTGTTGCATCGACACCGGAAATAACTAACGACGCGCGCGCGCTCTCTGTACTTCACGAAACTTTTAATAAAAACCCAGACCCAGAATTCTCATCTTGTCACCATTCATCAATTCCATCGACGCGTAGCTTCTCGCGGATTTCTCTCAACGAAATTCTACGTGTCGAGCGAAAAGATTTTCTCCGTATCGGTTACAAATTTCTACGTTCCTTTCCTCGTTTAATTTTGCAGAAAAGACGGAAAAACGTTTCGATCGAAATGTCTCTGAAAATTAAATTCGCGTAAAATGTTATTACTTTAAGATCATTTTCACTTTCTTCGGCTTCGGCTTCGGCTTCGGCTTCGGATTCGGATTCCGTTGTACGAAATCGAAACACGACACGTTGTGTTTTATTCCGTTTATTCTTTGTTGAGACGTGGTTTCCAAGGACCTACAAAGTATCGTCGAGTGTCGGGAACCAGGGGAAGAGAGAGAAAGACGAGAGAGGAAAGTCGTTGGTCGATCAATCGTTTGACCAAAATGTTTTTGTTCTTTTGCAGGCGTTGAATTATACTTGGCCCAAGACCCGGCCAGCTTCGCGGTATCCTCGAAGAAGTTTTCCTGTCCCAATAATTGCGGCACCTCTTTCAATCACAAGTGCAGTATGAAGAGGCACGTGAGATCCGTATGTCCCCAAGAACCACGATTCAAGTGTCCTCGGTGCGATTTTCGATCCTCGAGAACCTCGGACATCTACAAGCACGCGAGGAACAGCCATCGAGGAACTCCGGTGGGCTATCTGTACATCAAATCTTCTTCGCATTCGATAAAACGGAGTTGATCAAGAAGTATGCATATTTAGCAAACGAAGTTGGGTCTTCGTGTCTGCGCGTATTATCGGTCGAAAAAAGAGTCGATCAACGCGAGACGTCGTCGCTCGAGCGAATCGAGCAAGCGAACATTTTTATCGTTGCGCGAACGTTTTTCACGCGCTCGATACATTTTATAGGTTGTTGATCGAACGTAAATCAGCATTTTAGGTTTTGCAGGACCGTCGACGAATCTGTATTGAAACGAGGTTGCACGTTCTTCTTCGATCGTTTTGTGTTGCTTTAGACAACCTTCGAAGGCTCCACTAACCATGGACAATCTGTTCTGTCGTTTGCAGGGAACCCCGGCAACCTGATGAATCAAGTTCTGCCGTTCAGCATCGGGAATCATCCCTGTCCGACGTGCGATCGCACCTTCAAGAGGAAGAATAGTCTGAGCAGACACCTGTTGTATGCCTGCGGACAGAATCCGCGGTTCAAGTGTCCTTACTGTTGGTACCGATGCAAACTGCGCAGCAACGTCTACAGGCATGTCCGAACCACGCACAAGAAGCGCGAGGTTTTCGCCATGGACGTCGTCAGGCACTGCGTCAACAAGCCTAAGTGAAGCTTAGCCGTACGAACACCTCCTAACGCGTTTTCTTTCAGCTTGTCCTTCGATGCAACCGATCTTGGGAAACGATTGGGATAAACCAGTCTACACCGTCTCGCACAGTCTCGTGTTCGTTAACACTTTGCGTGTTCCATTACTCTCGTCTATCCACGCTCCCTGCGTTTAGCCGCCAACGAAGGAGCAATGTTCTCCGAAAGGCGAGTCACGGATTAGAAGTATTTAAATGTACAAATATTTCAAGATTCTATGGAATTCGCGATAGAAATGCAATCGCATGCTGACAACAATGTATCGTCGCGCGACGTCCTTTCAATTATACGATCTGAATGTGCAATAAACGATGTTAGAAAACGTTCCGTATCATTGAGTAATTGTCTTCGCGCAGGAGTACCAGCGAAAGTACTCAGGAGGGATGCCACTGTCGCCATATCGAGCCTTGTCCTCGCATTGACTAACAAACTCCGCGAGACACGTGTGTGTACGTCTTTCGGTGCTAGAAATACGTGTGTAGAAATACGCAGGTGTATACTATAATTCACGCTATAACATACCCGGAGTTCTCACGAACCGCTTAACGCCAGCATTGTATCGGTCATGCTTCTTGTTGGGTGCTGACGCCTTCCGAAATACCGCAACTCGTATCCCGAATTTCGCTGGGAAAAAGAACGTGCGAAAACGATCGCGAAACTTCTAGCTCGAAATAAAGATGGATCCGCCGCGTTGTTTAATTATTTTGCTTTGGTGTCAAGTTGCCGGTTTCGATAGGCTCGTTGCTCGCATCGTCCGAACGTCGAGACCTCTGTCCTGGCAGCTGTTCGAGTTTACGATGGTCGTAGCGTTCTACGATTCGACCGGTTGCGCCGACTAATCCTCGATCGTATTCGGTCTTTCGGGAACTGAACGAGTGTAATCTTTTCTTAGCTAACAAACGATGCTCGTATCCACGTCGGTGTGATCGCGATAGACCGGATACCCGAGTAATATACCGAAGGTTTCGTTCTGTTTTCAGATCCGTTGTATTTCCCGACCGCGCGGTACAAGAAGCTGCGGGTACGACGGTTGCAAGATATGGCGCACAAGAAGTTCCCATGCCCAAACTGCCCGAGTGTTTTCGTCTGGAAGTGCACGCTGAAGAGGCATTTGCGGAACGAGTGCGGCATAGAGCCGAAGTTCAAGTGTCCCTACTGCGATTACCGCGGGAAATGGAAGGCCAACGTAATCAGACACATCAAACGAGTTCACAAGAATTGCAACATCTATGTTTTCAACAATTAGACTATCTCTGGAACGAGTAGGCCAACTCGATACACAATATCGTATACGAATATCTAGCTCGGGGAACCACTAGATTCGTTCGATTCGTCGTCGATAGATCGTGTTCCGTTCGAGTGTTTGGCCCTTGCAACGAACAGGCAACGCGAAGCGTGTACGCAACAGGTTAAACGAGAACGACGACGCACGCTTCGCTCGGGCAAAACAGAAAAAAAAAACACTTATTTGCTTAGCATCTACGACAATTAAAGATATTTACGGTATACATTATAAGAAATAAGTGTTTTTTTTGTTTTGGTATCACTTCTCGTAATCTTAATAAGCACGCAAACAGGTTAAAAAATACTACCTACAGACAGGATGTTTCAGGTTTTTACGATCCGACTTGTATCCTCCGCGAAACAAAGATGCGATTTCATATCAGAAGAATGTTAGAAGAATAAGAAAAGACACGAGTTTAAGAGACGTCGGAAGCGTTAACGGTAAAGAAGCAAAACGAATAAAGCTTTCCCGTCGTTTGAACCACGTTCGATCGAATCGTTGATTTACCTTCTCTCCGTTGATTCGTATCGAAGGATTCGCTGGTAACAATTTGCGGCGTCGAAACTTGATACAGTCTGTGGGAATATTCCAATCGTGCCTAAAACAGGGACAATCCCGCTGAGAAATTTCTTTGGTATTTTCTTTCGAATCTCGCGGACAGTACAATTAGACTAAGGGGATTCTGCGCGATTCCTACGTGGATGTATCGAAGTCAATAAAGTGTAATTGTTAGAGCCAGTAAAGAGGTTTGTGTCCCTTGAGCGACGCGCTTAACTCGCATTCTCCAGCCACCAGATTTTGAGTAAGAATGGCGGAGAACGACGCGACCGATCGATCGTCACGAGAAAATCTGGTCTGTTGGTCTGTTTCAGGCTGCTTCCAGAAGCGGTGGCCGTTTAGCAAGCTTGGGATGCCGACGAGACGACCGCACGAGAGCTTGTACGTCTGCCCGAACCCGAATTGCGCCAAATCGTTCAGTTGGAAGGGGAACTTGAACAGGCATCTAAGATACGAGTGCGGTCTACAACCACGGTTCAAGTGTCCATATTGCGAGTATCGGTGCAAGGTAAAGGGGGACGTGAATAAGCATATCGTCAGGAAACATCCGGGCTCCGCTCTCTACGTTGTCGACCTCTTTCTCTCCTGATCGAGTCACGATCGATAACTTGTATTTTTTAAAACCGAATAAAGAAGCTCTTTACCTTAAACATCTCGAATATCTCGTCCGACGATTACCACCGTGCCGCCGGTGTGCGCCGTTGCTTTCCGTGTACCGCGACACCTCGAGGACAGATGTAATCGTGTCGTGCGACTGGACGGTAGATTCAAAGCGATCGCTAAAATTTCAAGCCTGGAAGTATCGAAAAGCCGACGACGAACGTGTCCGAACAGCTTGGACTTTCCTTGTCTCTCCTCTAGGCTCTGTTCGCGAGTCGTTGGAACCATCCGCAAGGTGTTCCACACGGAGCGTCGATGTGAAACAGTTATTTTCAGTTCTTTGCTTTTAGTTTGATTACAGATGTGCGGAGGATGTGCGGCAATTGTAAATTGAATGGTTTGCGTAGGAGAAGGCGAAGGAAAAATATCACGAGCCGAAGTAAACTGAGAATCGAACGGTCAACGCGGAGGCGATCGACGTTTCAAAGTTGAAAGCAGCAACGAGCACTCGTCGAAACATACAGTAGCGTTCGCTTCGGTTCGCACAATTTCGGACCCTGACGTAAAAATTTTTGCGTGACCGGGTAGCGCGTTTCTTCCAACCAGGAAGCGAGATAAACGGGGTCGAGGTGGAACAAACGACTGGACAAAGGAAAAATGCGGGGCTGGAATGTGCAAATTTAACCGTGAAAATTTTTATGTAGTTCAACCGGAGCACTACTATTTCTTTCCGTTCCGTTCCGTTCCGTTCCGTTCCGTTCCGATCGATCCTGTTGTTGGTTTCCCATGTGCATCAATGAGATCATCTATACACTTGTGCCAGACACTGCGTGAACGATGTAATTTAATCAAATATAAACCTTACAGCGTGATTTAAAATAACATAAATCTGTTTAGCGTTTGTAAAATTTACTTAATCGGCGATCGATCGACTAAATATTATGATAAATATTATTATAGTTTCATCGGTGGGTTTCTTTTCGTTAAAATATCTATTTGTACGGCTACCGGTTGTCGAGCGTCTATGGTTTTGCCTTAGAAAGGAAAAATTCTAAACTCGGACCATCGTGAGTCGATTCTACTAGGTTCTACTACGGTGTTCGTTGGTCTGCTGCGCAAAAACCGCCTGCTGCCACCAGAGATACTTACAACGAATAATACAGACCACGACACTAATTAACTTTCTCGATTCTACGCACGATAATTAAGTAGCGGGTAGAGGAGACCAGGACGACTGATCGCGAATCACCCGTTCTTTTTCAGGGTACAAAGGATCCTTGTCGAGGCTGGGGCATCGAAGGACCAACTGGTTTATGAAACCCAGTACGTACGCCTGTCCCAATCCAAACTGTCGGAGCGTGTTCGCTTGGAAGAGGAACCTGACCAGCCACTTGCGGTACCAGTGCGGCCAGAAGCCTAGATTCAAGTGTCCTTATTGCGATTACGTGTGCAAGGTGAAGGCGGACGTACGGAAACACATCAGGGTGAAGCACAAAAACCACGACGTTTATGTGATCGATATATTCCAATCGTGGGAGGTTGTTCGATGAGTCCCGAGTTTTCGTGCAGCGGATCAACGGGGGAACAAAGATCATCGTCACGCTCCTGGTTCGGTTTCGCTTCTGTGCGATCGGTGGACTGTATCTAGAGATTGATCTAACGACTTATAAAGTGCTTGTCGTCGTCGGCGGGAAGCATTTACAAGCGGAAATCGCCTAAATTAGGTGGAATTCCATGGGTGTGCGATACGACTAGATTTTTCTCTAGGTGGGCATACGCACGGAGCGTCGAACTTTTCTTTCGTTCTTTGTAACACGACATCGAAAGAAGGTGTTTATAGAAAAATGGAAAGACTACCGACGAGGCGGAGGAGGTCAACGATGAATTTTTATCGAGATATTTCTAATAGAAATTTTCAATCATTCTCATTCTTTTTACCGTTTAGTTTCTTTTATTGTAGAATTCCTAATAAACGCCAATTTGGAATATTATATTCTGTTTACCCTATCGACGAAAACGCGTGGAAAGATCCGATATGGACTTTGGAAAATTCGTTAGGTGTAACACCTACGACCACGCTTGCAAGTCGCCTAACTTTTGTCTGAAATCCCACTTTTTCTTTTTGTAGCCACTAGAATATATTATAGTTTGCAAACAATTCGAGGTTGTCGAATCGAACGAATTACACTGCCCTGAGAAGCCGATGCCAGCGTAGACGGGGTGAGCTCTGGGTTTTCGTTGAATAGAATTCGTACTCGAGACACCCATTTTTCGAACGATAAGCGATCCTGTAAAAAATATTTGTTCCCGTCAACACAGTTTCCCTTGCTTTAGCAAAAATCGACGGACAGATTTTTCGATCGATCTCTCTTACCTTCTCCCGAATCCTCCTCCGTGAAAACGATGTACGATCTACTCGATTAAAGCATTTGTAAACTAAGACACACGCAACGTTAAATCTGTTGGCATCTTTCCCGTCGAACGAAACCTCGACGATTTCATGCGTTCTTGAGTCTGCGACGCGTTGTGCCCGCGAATCCCACGTATCGTATCCCGATGACCGATCGCGTTTCCATCCTATCGACCCGACGAAACGCGCATCGCTTCGCATGCATCGCACTCTGTTGTATGTACTCTGGGTTTTTTCGGAGTTTACACGCGGACTGTGCGCAGGTACTAACCAATCATCCGTGTAATCGATGTATCCTCTGGAACGACGGGCAAAGTGAATTCCGTTCGTGTGGAAAGATGCTCGCGAATCTCTGGGCGAGATTTTCTCCGCCCGTTCTCGTAGATCTCGAGGAAAATAGAAGAGACGCGCTCCGCCCCGTGTCCGTTTCGTTTCGTTTGCTTTAACATCGACTTTTTCTCCTTCTAGGTACCGACCGTCGTCGAATCGGAAAGAAGTTCCCGTGTCCGAATTGCCCGAGCGCCTTCGGCCAACAGCCAAGCTTGACCAGGCACTTGAAGTACGAATGCATGCAGGAGCCGCGCTTTCAATGCCCTTACTGTCAGCAACGAAGTAAAAAGACGTCCCACATTTATTCGCACATCAGAAAGAAACATGCAAACTTCAATGTGTTCGTCATCGACATACTGGGGCAACCCGGCGAATTTTAACGCGTGGAAAACTGTGAGCGCGCGCTCGCTCGCGGTCGCCCGATTCTCTTTAGGAAGGTCCTCCGCTGATCGGAACGCCTCTCGTTGTTCCTCCAGGGAAAGGGAAGCCAGGAGGAGCAGCGGTGATTCTGTATTTAGGAAAAATGTTAGGCAATGCCATTGCCTACTACTGTCCGTTCGAAGATTATTTTATTCGAAACGATCGAGAACGTTGGCGAGAATTGAAAAATATATGATGTTCAAATAAATTGTCGTCTTCGTGTTCCGAGCGTGATGGATAGAATCCGTAAAAGGCATTCTTCTTTTATCGATTCCGATGATTAATCTGTTACGTGAATCTGTGGTTTCAGCTCGAACGACAAGTTTATTGTAATTCGTATTAGCAAACAAACGAGAATGAATAGTAGTAACGCGGAGCTTATTCGCGGTACTATTCAATCAACAACAGGTTGATCACAGTCGAAACATGTAAACGCGCGTATAGAGACTTTCCGAAAGATTAGCGAAAATTATTCTCGATTTTTTGGATACTCGATTACGATTACATGTTATGTAAAGAATTTCGATACCATCGAGAGGTAGAAAGTCCATACTGGGCTAAGGTTCGTCGATCTCGCGTATCCTGCGACATCGAAACGACTCTGCACACAATTACGGGTCTCCCGTTGTACAATTGTCCCGTTCGGTACCAATTGTATCGTGTAAAGCAATGTGTTCGAACGAATAAATACATTTTTTTATCGAATCGCCAATTTTCTATCTCGAAGAAAAGCGTCTAGACAGCGTGTATAGGAGTAGTTAAGGATTAATCCGTAGCAGAGCACCACGAGCACCCACTCACGAAAGAAACACGATCGTTCCAATTCTGTTTCAGGATACTACACCGAATGGTACAGCTACTGCCCGTGGAACGTGAAACCGTATCAGTGTTTGAACTGTCCGAACAATTACTCAACGAAAGTCCACCTGAAACGGCACGTAGTCAGCGCCTGCAACGGGAAGGAGCCCCGCTACAAGTGTCCCTATTGTCCCTATAAATCCCGCTATCCGTCCGACACGTACAAGCACGTGAAACGCCTCCACGAGTACCACGAAGTGTTCGCGATCGACGTGCAGAACCAGAGGACCTTCTTCCCGAAAGACGCACCGCTGATGCAGGACAACAAGCCAATCTTTTAAAATCATGTCCCCCGCGAATTGTACCTACTTTAGGAAATGCTGCGACTAAAAGTGTACTTAAAACCACGACTCGTTTCTTGAATTTTCTACTCCTCACTCCTGCAACCATCTGATTGATCGCGATGTCGTATAGAGTGGTTTTTCTCATCGACGGCGAAGCTAGAGACGAAGCGTGTAAGGTGTTTGAGGAAACCCAAGGACGTGGTTTGCTTCCGGTTTTCAATCGACAGTTGCTGATAATAAAGTAGACAGTATCGATCGCATCGAGACAACAAGACTCTCTCTCTCTCTCTCTCTCTCTCTCTCTCTCTCTCTCTCTTTCTCTCTCTCTCCCCCCATTCCGTAAGACAGGGTTCTCGGTTCTGGCAACGTGCTTTCAGAGAGAGAGAAAGAGTTACTTTAAAGTTAATCGTCTAGTGATTTAGTCGAATCGCCTGTCGTCCATGAAAATCGAATAAGTGGATTTCTAGATAAGGCGGTGGAACATACCCTCTCTCTTTCTGTCTACGTGTTCTCGTTCCAGTCAATGCGTCCTGATGTTCGTTGAAAATCATATCACGATATAGCGGATGATAGTTGAATTTTTGGTAAGAGCAATTTCAAATTCGAAAGATATAGGGAATAAGAAAGCGCGTACGTAGTTAGGGACCGATCGCGGAAACTTTGATCTTCGGTTGTAACAAGTTACTTGGTTGGGTGGTCTGCGACCAGGATGGCGGATTCTTGATATTTGTAGTAGTTGCACGCACGAAATATGTCGTCGGCGATCTGTGTGTCTCGTTGCTGGAACTGCTGGACTTTGCGCAAGTATCTCGCTGCGTTTTCTGTTTCAGCATGTCGGGGTTACGCCGCGTTTTACAACAGATCGAAGAAGTACTGCTGCCCTAACTGCCCGAGCGGTTTTACTCGGGAGACGAACCTCAGAAGACACGTGCGCTACGGTTGCGGCCAGGGTCCCAGGTTCAAGTGTCCCTACTGCGAAATGCACTCGAAAGAGATCTCGAACGTGTATAGGCACATCAGGACCAAGCATCGGGGGATGCGTGTGTTTCTCGTCGACGTGGCCACCAATCGACAGTTCTACGCGCGAAAGAATTAGGCTTCCGACCGAGCTGGATTATTCAACGACGCAGTGTTACCGTCAGTGCTGTCTGAAACAACTTTCACCAAGCTTTTGACTCTCCTCGAATTCCCATCTGTTTCCGAATTTCTTGGTACGAATGATACGTTTGTCGAAGATGATACATTCCGCGATGACCAGAGTGTGGATATTTATGAAAATACTAAAACATTTCTTCTTTGTTTACTCATTGAGGGCCGATCAAGCGAGAAACACGTTTAGCCTACAATTATTCGTTCGATGTAAGCGTATTTAATAAAATCCACAATCGAATCGTCGACATTAGGGTAACGTTAGGGTTTTCTAAGCTCCGAAGCTTATGTTGGACAGCACTGGCCTATCGTAATGATACATTTCTTTAAAGCAAAGATTAAATTTATCGGATGTGTGTAAGCCTGAGCAGAGGATGTACAATAAAACATGTTTAATCGAGGCATTTCCTCTTTTCGTCCCTAAATATCATTCGAAGGACGAATACGAAACGCGTTTTCCCGGTAATTAATATTTCAAACGTCTGAATTCGTCCAACCTTTCCATCATTTACTCATCCTTTGTTTGTCAGAGATTTCTTCACGAGTGTCTAATTTTGATTTCAGGCTTCGTATTCTATTCGCCGTTGACCGGGTTGACGAGCCAGTGTCAGCAGCAAGGACTGCCATTTTGTCAGCGTCAGACAGGATTGAATCAAGAGAAAACCAATAGGTTAGTTGTTGATAAAAATCGATCTGGTTTCGTGGTTTTGCTTTTAAAATTTTACGAAAAACGTTAACCACTTCTCGACCACGGGAATGTTTACATTTTCGAAGGAAAGGGGAACGAGAAACGACGAAGATATGTCACGTGTTTGCAGAGTTTATGAAATTGAAATATTATAATTCACCTTTCTTTCTACGATTTTACCCATACCAATGTAAAGCAGAGAAAGGAGGGCAACAAAATGTGGTGGTGTTAACTCTCGGACTACGGTTGCTGGGTATTTTTGACTGAATCGTTGGAATCGATTATACGATTGCAACTTTCTTACAATTACATATCTTATTAAGCAAAGATGCGTTGTAGCAGGGACGGCACTCGCGCCTGCAGGAAACTTATCGCAGTGCACATTGTTACGTCCAATGAACGAAACGGCGAAACTATAGAAAATATAATACGTTTTCACATTGTTGGGAAGCATACGGTCGAGAGTTCTTGCGTAAAATGTGAAAAATTGAAAAATCGAAAAATTGAAAAATCAAGGAAAGTTCAGTGCCTATTGGAATCGAACAAAAGCGCTTGTACGGAACAGAAGATACAGTGGCTCGCGAAAGTATTCGTACATTCTTTAAATCCACATAATTTTCTTTTTAAATGGGACCAAACGACTTGACCTTTTTGGAGCAATCGCAGGCATCGATGAACGCTCGATGACGCGCGAAAAGGATTTCGAAATAATTGTAAGCGGTAGGAATTGTATGAAACGATATAAAAGGCACGACCTTAAACCTTTCTTATTTCAGCCTGTAATGAAAATACAGAATATACACATTTCGTAGACCCACGCTAGTTATGCGTTAAATCGTGAAAAATTGTTATTTTCATAATTTTCAACCGCTCATAGACTGCATACGTCTCGAATGGTTTTTAATGAAATTTTTGGCACGCGTACAACCATCGCGAAAGACTGCAAGCTGCACATTTTTCAGTTTTCATTACAGGCTCGAACGAAAAGATTTCAAAAAGCGTCTTTCTATACTTTTTCATGTAATTGTCACCGATTACAACTCTTTTCAAATCCTTTTTGCACGTTGTTTAATAGATCAGCGGTTCTAATCGCTCGAAAAAAGTCAAGTCGCTTGGTCCAATTTTAAAAAAGTTTTTCGAATCGGAAGGATGTTTGAATCGCGAATTGCTAATTGCGAATTACGATATACACGCTTGGAAATGGAACGTCTTTTTGAATTGCGATTTGCGCGCGATACGTATGCGACGCGTGAACCGCGATTCGTGCATCCGCGAAAGAGCACTCGAACCGAAAACAATGAGATATAACCGGGTGGCGAGTGTGAACATTGTTGCAGTGACAATAAGTCGGCACTACTGATAGAAGATAAATGTTCCGCATCGATTCGACGTAAAACAAATCGAACATCGCAAGCACCGGATACAAGCCTACAATCGTCGATATAAAACGGGCCCGATGTTGTATCTGCATTGGGAATGACACGAAGTGTTAAGTGCACCGTGTCAAATTTGTAAGAGATTTGTTTATAAAAATCACAAAAACATGACTGTTGTATGTTAAAATTGTAGCGAAATGGAATAAATGACGCATGTTTATTCTACGGGGCCAGTCGTGTATCTTGCACGCGCCGATGAATAACTTTTTTTTATTGCACTTTTACTGAAAAATTGTTTGGTTCTTATTCGGATGTGCAGAGATTGTAAAATTTTCAAGGACAACCGTGTGATTTCTGACAAATGAAATGTTATATTTTATTCCCCATATATCAAAAGAATATTAAGTTTCAAATAACAAATATTAATCTAATTTATAGTGGTTCGCGTGCAATACTTGTTTTTACTTGAAATTTACTATTCCTTTGATATATGATGGAAAAAAATATGATTTCGTTTACGGAATTAAAGTTAACTTTGAAAGTTCAGAAACCTTTGCACATTGAAGCTTTTGTACGAAATAGTTTTCCATTAAACGTAAAAACTTATTTAAGTTATTTGAGACGAGCCAGTTACGTAACTCGCTTGTACACGCAAGTTCATCGTATCGTCTTTTTCTTTACTATTCTTTTATCGCTCCTTTGTTTTCCTACATTTAGCAAATAATTATTTTGTAAAAAGTTCTTGTACAATAAGATGATAAACTGTTTACCACGTTTACCATTAAAAAAAAGAACAGACAAAATAATAGCAAATTTCTGATTAAAATTTACAAATTGTACGTCGATGAGGAACATTCGTGTTGGGCCAAGACGACCCAGTACCATTGGTAGTCCGAGGGTTAATTGGAAATTTTGTACGAAGGATACTTGATCGAGAAGTGGTTAATTCATTCACCGCCAAGAGAAATTTACCTGACTTTCCATTTATGACAATTGGATTATTTAATACTTCTAAAAGAGAAAAACATACTCTCGTATTAGAATGTGAAATTGATTGCCCAGTCTATCGGTGACCGCTATCGCATCGCGACTATTAATATGTAGATGTATTTAAGCCATCGAAACGACAATGACCATATTATATATCTTTGCCTAGAGTGCATCACGAATTGCGAAGCAAACACGGAAACGTTCGGCACACGAGACGGCAATGCAAAAAATGCTACGAAGAGAATGTGAAGAGATTCGGTCGAGAATTTGCAAAAAATCGTACGAAAAAGGTCATAACATTCTGTCAAGATTGTTATGGCAACCCTTACTTCTGTTTGTCATGCTTCAATAAAGTTCACCGTGATATGTTCGCATAATCATTTCATCTTATCGAATAAATATATGAATTTGTTTATCGACATATGCTTTCCATTTATATACTATCGTCAATGTTGAACATATAATAGTTTTACCACTTCGAAAGCGTAATTTAGCAATGGCGCGGGACGCTTTAACACATTCATGGCATGACTGGAAAGCTTGGTGATCGTCATGGCGGTGAATGTGTTAACAATATTCCTTTGGCTCGACTCGGTTAACAACGTAACGATGTATCAGGTACTCTTGTCCAAAGTGTGGGAGGAGTTATCAACATATGCACCATATGTTGCGACATTGCAAGCTCGAGTGTGGAAGTCCTCCCAGGTTTCAATGTCCTTACTGTGGGATGCGAAGCAAACAATCGAACAACGTCTACAAGCACATACGCGGCAAGCATCCTGGAATGAAACTGGAGATTATGGTGCTAGATTACGATTGACGATGAAAACAATTTTTCCATCTTTTTCCCTTTTTTTTTTTTTTTTTAAATAAAAGTGTGATTTTAAATACGAAGACGTGGTTATTGTTTTGCTCCTTGATACGATTTAACAGCATGCGAACACGTTTATATTTCGACCTGGGAAAATGTAGGGGTTCTTCGACAGGTGCGAGACCGAATTAACGTTTTGAATCGTTTTCCAGGTGAAAGTTCGCCTCGGCGTGGGAGACAACGCGATCGTCGAAGCGATCATTGAAGACTTTAAAACCCTTGCGATGTCTTCGCGTGCGCAAATGGACCGTCGTTCGAATCACGTTTTGTCTCCGTACACAGCTTGAAGATGCCTGCAATCGCTTTCTTTGTTTGTCTTTTTAACTCAGTATTAAAGTATTGTGCCACCGTGAGTGTGTCAGCCTGCAAGCACAATTTCTCCAAATCGGTCCATTCGTTATTAATATCTTTCGAAAATTATCCGACTCGAGAAGCCTCGCTAAGTCCGATTCCTAAATACGAAGTGTCCTCTAGACCGATGGTCGATTCGATGAAAACGAATAACTACTTTCAGGTTAGAGGTTTCGAAAGAGCCTAAAGAGACTAGGTATCGTTCTTCCGTCCGATCTAACCACGATCTACCGTTTCTTTTTCAGCCTTCCTACAAATGTTGCCGCTGCCTTGGCTCGAAGAGAAGTGTCCGGAACGAAGTTCAAGAAAAAGTAAAACCCGATTCCCATGTCCGCGTTGCCGGAAAAGTTACACGACCAAGAGCGCGGTGACCGCCCACTTCAAGTACGACTGCGGCAAACCGCCGCGTTTCGAGTGTCCCTACTGCGGCAAGCTCAGCAAGAAGAAGTTCAATATCCAGGATCACATACGACACAAGCATCCCTCAAAGCCTGTTGTTTGCAACACGTTGTTCTAGGTCTAGCCAGTTATTCAAACACGTTCGAACTACCTTTACGGTTTGCGTGCATGTAACGAAGCAGGGTCTACGCTCGAGAAACGATAAGGCGATCAGAATATAAGAGTGAACACGAAAAATCGGATACAGAAATATTCAAATTCGTCACGTTAGTATTTTAGTTGGTTTCCTCGATGGTGCAGGTGAAATAGGGTAAGCTTCAACGAATATATTTTTCTTTTGTTTGATTGACGAACACAATGAATGACCATGCTTTCGTGCATGTTCTTGTTTCTTTTCTTTTCTTTTCGTTTCTTTTCTTTTCTTTTCTTTTCTTTTCTTTTCCTTTCTTTTCTTTTCTTTTCTTTTTTTTTCTTTTCTTTTCGTTTCTTTTCGTTTCTTTTCGTTTCTTTTCTTTTCTTTTCTTTTCTTTTCTTTTCCTTCGGTTTCGTTTCTTTTCTTTCTTCTTTTTTTTTTTAATTCATCGAGTGCCGACACAGCTTAGAATCACTTGCACCAGCATCCTTGGAGCCTTGAAACTGTGTTGCGCACATTGTGGTCAGGTATCCAATGTCCAGATTAACTTTATCGAATGGAATCGCCTGTGATAGCGCATCCTGACAGGGGAACATGTTCGCATCTTACAAAAGCTGATTTTCACGAAACTTTTGCGAGAGGTGTAAGCTCTTGGAAAAATATTCCATTTCTACACGTTTTTTCATTGGCCACGATGAGGGCCCGATGGTGCCGACAAACACATATTTTATCAAATGTCGTAGAAACTGTTGTAGCTAGTGGAATGGTTTACTCGGCACGATCGTATCTATATTCTTGTGTACGGAAAATTTTTACTAAAATCTTTGTATAAATTCGTATCTGTGATCCTGAATTCAAATACGGGTTACGTGTTTTTGGATCGTTTCTTTTGCCATTTGCCAACAATAGTTACTAAATTTATAATATAAAACATTTAGCGTAGAGGGCAATGTGTATTCTGGCTTGTTTTGTAAACGGTGACACGATCGTTTATAATATTTTTAAATATAATACTTCATTGGATGTCGTTAGTTTTTTGTTTTCAATAGTTGGAAAAATAATTTTAGACATTGGTACGCCTTTTTTGGTTAATGCCGCGTACTAGAGTTCGTGTTCATAAGGTGTATCTTGGTGGTAATAATATATTTTCATGAAAATTGTGATAATATCGGTGGAATTGATTGTACATTTATAAAAATGCATGCAGGTGTAACCGAACGGTTAACTGCAGCTAAAACTATTTTTTATAAATTTACGTTCGTTCTAGCTTATTTATATACAAAGGAATTTGTAGATGATACATTTGCTATACACGATACATTTTGTGGTGAAACATTTCAGCCCATTGTACGCTAAAGTATTATCCTTTGATCGATAGAAATAATAATATAAATTAAAATACAGTTAATCGCCTCGGTGAGTGTATGTAAAATCGATAGAATTTAAAGTGAAACAAAAGTTTATCAACATTTGTATTACTATTAAATACAAAATCATGTTTTATCGTTATATTTTTATTTTTCTTACGAATACGAAATTTAATTTGTATTATGTTAATTATAAGTATGTTGCACATTACCATACAGAATATTGTAGCGTTATAGTTGAAAATATTATCATCGATGAAACGAGCACGAATACGAATACGAATACGAATACGAATACTCCTCTTCGCACGAAATGGAAATACTATGAATTTAATAATTGATGTTAAATGACGAACAAGAATTCAAAAACGAGTACGATGCGATTAATTAATGATTCGTAAGGAAAATTGCAAGAAATTGTAAAAAAGATCGAAGTTATAAGTCGTTGTCTAAATAAACAGCGATATTTGAAATTTGTTTCGATGGAAAAAAAGTACAAACTTTGGCAAGCAAATCATTTTGCTAGCTCCGATAGTTCTCAAAATATTTAATAAAATATGTTGTTTGTTTCATCTCTTCAGCGTGGCCGATGGCCGATGGTCGATGGTCGATGGAGAAAAACATGTGTGGAATATTTTCTTAAGAAAGATGTTCGCTTGTTTAGTATTTTTTAGTGGATTTTCGAAAAATGGAGGCCCGGCCCTTTGTTATTAGAGCGGGTTGACCATCTTTATGTGTACATAATTTACGGAGATATTTCCGTAGGCAATAAAAGATGTAATATAGAACTGCTGATGGATGGAATGTTTAATTATATGTCACGTGGCCTGTAATAAAATGGGAGTGCAAACGATATTGAAGTTGAGCGGAGATTTTAAATTCACAAATTCCGAGTGTTAATAAATATGTTATAGTTAAACATCTTCAGTGGCTAACGAGAGACATAATTTCTGTTTTTCTGTATAGATTGTACGGTACCAAGCGTTTCATTGTCCGTACAATGGTTTTTTTACGTGTGTTTCCATTAATTCCCGTTCTACGATACTTTTACACATTATTAATTCGGAATAATCGATGTTGTTCTTGGTACCTTGCAAGCACCGGATTCTGACTTTGTTCAATTTTTCAAGCACTTTGCTGTAATATATTTAACCCAACACATCCTGTACGCTATAACGTGGGGTGCAATCAAACGCAATGGTTGAAGAGAAGCAAACGAAGATGCAATAGTCACGTAAGATCGGTATGATTATTGCTTGGATAAATAAAATCGATTCTAAAGAGTTGAATGCTTTTGTTGGTCCGACTCGGTTTTCTTGGCGATGGTCGATGTGTACTCGCTTACTGATTACAGCATGCTCTCGACAAGAGCTCGCTCCCAGTCTCGAAAATCTCGACAATATCATGTCGACCAGCTTGTAAATATAGTAGCCGATTCCATCCGTTTCTAGGATAGAGTCACGCGACGAACACTCTGCTTCTCGAAGGTCTTGGAACTTATCGCATCGCGGTACTTCGTCGCCGATTCGAAACAGCGAGCTCTTATCGAGGCACGACAGCTCGAAAATTTAGGAAAATTCAATTGGTGGGTGTGAACTACATTATAAAAATCGGGCAACTTCCAAAAGCTGTCTCTCCTCTTGTTCGATGATCTGAAATCCGATCGTGGAACGCTTTCGGCGTTCCGATGGACATGTTTCTATGTTTTCGAGCTTTATTTCTCCTCTATGCATGAACACATCCTTCTGTGCCTTCGTTTTGGTATCCCGATATTCAAAGCGACAAACGAATAAACAAATAAACAAATAAACAAATAAACAAACAAACGAATGAAATGAAAGAACACAAAGTTTTGTTCCGTGGACGGGTTGCTGGCTGACGATCTTGACCCTGATGCGATGTTTTGTAGGTGGCAGGTCCGGCGATGTTTGCGCGACGCGTCCGAAGAGGTTCGTGAAGATACGGGACACCCTGTACAACGCGAACACGGGGAAATTTCACTGTCCTAACTGTAACAACGGCTACGGCAGGCGAGACACAATGTTGGGTCACTTTAGGTACGAATGTGGCAAGGCGCCGCGATACAAGTGTCCTTACTGCACACTGTGCAGCAAGAAGACATCGAACATTTATCAACATATCAGGTGTATGCATCCGAAGGAACTGGTCACGTTAGTCAAACTCTATTGAGTCTCGAATAATCGTTTTCGCGTGTGAAGTGAGTGCTTGCGTCGCGGGGAAAGTTAGTGACAAGGAAAAATTTAATTCCATTTTGTACTTATATTATTTTTTTAATCGTCTACACGTGTATCAGCGAAGCGACTTCTAAAAGGTGTTCGTTTTCTCGAGATATTCTGTTCTTTCGAAACTGTGCACATTCTGATTTTCGTAAATTATTGTGGCTTAATTAATTAAATTAGGATAGTCGATAATGGTATTAGGTTAATAGATAGTAAACAAAAGTTCGAAGTACTTGAACAAAATTGTGAATCGCAATCGCGCGTTATTTCGATTACAATACAATCGTGGATATGTGCATAAAATGTCACCATCCTGTTAATAATTTGCTTTACACGAAGTAACAGGTTGTACCGTGCCATTTCATCGTTATTCGAATAAAATATTTGTTAGGCAAATTCGGAACACCTTTGAGCGGTGGAGGTGACGGTGACGGCGACGGCGGCGGTGGCGGCGGTGGCGGCGGCCACGACGACACAATTTTGCCATTTCGTGTGTCATTCTGAGAACACGTTTTAAGAGCGAGGAGGTGTCCGAGGATTATAGTTACTTTGATTTGTGCGAAGGAGAACGTAGTAGGTAATGTAAATATTTTTAAAATGACATTGAAATTTCCTCGTTTCATTGGCTCGTCCCGCATAAATGGGACTTCGGGTTCCGCCGACCTCGTCGTCCCTACTTTGAAAATACAGAGGAAGACTGCTGCGATGTACATGGCGATGATCGATCATTGCGCGAAAAGGGAAAGAATAAAGTTGACAACAACCAGAACCCTCTCCCTGTTCAATCTTTCCTTCGGCGTTTCAGCGACCTACGATACGAAGAGGTTTAACGAATTTAACTTGCGAGGAACACGTTGAATTAACAAATCTTCCGATCTGTCTCGTTTCAGGTGTCGCGGAACACCAGCCGACGAAGCGGTTCGTCTGTCGGGTCTGCGGCAAGATGTTTAGTCACAAGCAGTCGTTGACGAGACACGGCCGGCACGAGTGTGTCATTGTCGAGCCACATTACGCCTCTCCCTATTGCGGGAAACGAAGCAAATATGTCACCACGATCTATAGACACGTCCGCAGGATTCACCTTGGCCTCGAAGTCAAGACGAATCTTCGGCAGTTGTTGTATATGTCTAATTTATAATAGTACAGGAGTTCGCAGGTTCTCGAAGCACAACGGAATTCGTCGTCTCACCTGTTAACCGGGACATGGAATTTTTCTTTTTATCCGACCCGTTCTTTCTCGTGCTCGTGATTTTTCAGTATTGCGTATACCGTGGCCGCGCTTTATCTCTACGTTCGATTAATTAATTAAATTATAAAGCGCATCGTCGAAGGGCCTGTGTCGCCTACCGCGTTTCTCAGCGATCAAATTAGACCGGTTACGTTGAAAACAAAAAAAAAAAGAAGAAAGAATAAATGTACGAAAATTGGGTCGTTCGAAAGTGAGCGAAGGCTGAATCGACGACGGTAAAATTGAATTTCAGGTAGAAAGGCAGAGATTAAAGACTAAATTATTCGAGCGAGTAAACGATAAGAAAGCTTTTGCCTTCGCCTCGGCCATTTTGTACGTAACAACCGAATATCGCACGCAAGCGAACGATCCGACTACAAACGAATTCTTTCATATATTTCCCCATTTTTACACGCACTTACACGAATATCGACAACAGAAATTATTTTCTGTTAAACGACAATTGTATTATCGTTACGTACATTCAGTACGGAGCCATAAATCGATGCCAGCGTAAACTCTAGAATGCATGGAGATCGCCGTTGTTTAATAAAATATTCTTATCGTTTCGCGCCCAATCGGATACATGGATTTCTTAGTAAATATAATATATACATATGCACACAGTACTTGCTATCGGTGTGTAGCCTGTGTTAGAATGTCTGACAAAAGAGATTCGTTTCGTTGATTCAACTATAAGCGACTTTTATCCGCCTCGATCGTTCCAATTAAGTGCTGAAAATTGACCGCCAGCGCATATTAACACGGCGTTATGGTCTCTGTTTCAGATGGCGAGTGGTCGCGAGGTGCAGGCCCGCACATACTCGACGTTTGGACGCAACAGCGTCCGCCACCGGCGGTAGACATGCCGGGCACTCAAAGGGAGAGGTACGCTTGCGCGAAATGCAACAAGACGTTTCCGCGCAAGTACGCAATGAATCGTCACTATAAGTTGTGCGACGCGCACCCGCGTTATCAGTGCCCTTACTGCAAGTACGTGAGCAAGTGGACGTCCGCCATCTATAAACATATTCGGAGGGTGCATGTTGGACGATCGGTCGCCGTCGTAATGCTTTATTAGCGGGGAACAGGGCAGGCAGGCAGGCAGGCAGGCAGGCAGGCAGACAAGCAGCCAGGCAGGCAGGCAGGCAAGCAGGCAGACAAGCCACAAGGATCGGCTAATGTAAATCGTGTTAATAAAGAAGATGTAAGCGGCGGATGAATGTTGTTTGCGAGAGAAATAAACGTCCGAATGATCCCCTATAACGTTTGACTCGAGCTTCTTCCGGCTCCACGGAACTTTCGACAGAGAGACGGAGACGCGTCGGCGTTCGTAAAGACTCGCTCGTTCGCGGATTGTGAGGGAGGGAGGGATTGTTCTCGACGAACGAGTTTTCGTCGCGTGGATCGTCGATACACCGTAGTTTCACCATAGTTTCACCGTAGTTTCACCGTAGTTTCTACGTTCGACCGAACCAGTTCTTTTCCCGACAACACCGAAACGACCGACGACATCGGTGTTGCGAAGTTCTCGAGAGAAAATTGAATTTCATCGCAACCATCGGTTGTATCTGCGAAATAATATTTCTTTCAGAAGTATTAACCTTTCCAGATTATAATTTCCTTTCGCACATTCGCACTTTCGCATTCGAGACCACGCGGTACGCTTCATGCCAGGAGTCGGAACGAAAAGCGACAGGCAAACCCCGAGCGGGCAAGTTTTTAGGAACGCGGTGGACGTTATCGCGGGCTTGGTACGATCTTTCAGATTGCATCGGTTCGACGACGAACGGAGTAGCTGTTCCAATTTATGCTACGTATCTACTTGAGAGTTCGGTTCTCGGGAGCGAAACCGTTTACCGAACGCAAAGGGTGATCGACAAACAATGTTGTTCGTTGGCTTTCGTAAACCACCGAGAATGAGCGTAGAATTAGCGGTAACAAAGTGGCTGCTCGAGTGGCCAAGAAAGAAAGAGCTGCTCTCGATGGCGTCTCTCACGTGGACACGCGGCATTACGTTAAGTTCGCCGTGTCCCCATAATGTCCTCCACCTAGGCCCCATATTTTTTCGAGGAGATTGCTGTTCTCCCCAGTTGTTCTTCCGCTCTAACGGCGAATCTTTGTTTCTTTTTCTGCTTACAGAGTTCAGACCGATCGTCCTGGGCAAGTACCACGTGCGAAATTCTCGACACATGCTCAAACTGCAGACGTCCTTGAACCGGCGGGGCTTTCCGTGCCCGAGGTGTGCCCGCACGTTTCACACATCCGGCGGCATGAGCCGGCACTACAGGCTCGAGTGTGTCGATCAGCCACGATTCAAGTGTCCTCACTGCGACATGCGTAGCAAGTATACGCAAGCCGTGTACAGGCATATCCGCGCGAAACACCGCAATATGGAGCTCAGGTTCGTCAAGCTTTACTGAACACCGTCGGCGAGAAGAAATCTTTCCTGCCGCGAGTTTCAAGCTAGGTCGGCACAGGCCAGATCTCTTCGATTTCTGGATTAACCGACCAGCGACCGATTGAGATTACCTTAGCGATCTTAGTGGAACCAATCGACTGGTCCCGATCTTTCGGCAGTCGACGTCGAGCCATCGATCGGTTGAGATTTTTGCGACGACCGTTAAACCGTACGTGGTCGATAATTTCGTAGCAATAGAGACACAAAGGTAAACGTCGACAAAAGGGAAACTTGTTCCGGTCACCTTGACCCCTCTGCGCACGCCGTCGAGGTCCGCGTTCCGACGCGTACCCGTCCTACGCTCTTAGTTTCCGAGACGTGTATTTGCGAAAAGCTTTGATCGCTCTTAGTCTGTCGTCGAACGATAATTGAAAATATGCAGAGTTACATACAGGTTGGCGTATCGGATGGACGAGGATATGAAAATTTAACTCCTCGTCAAGTTAACTCCAACGAATTTCAAACCGGTGAAGCTGTACCTCTTGACAAGTTACTTTTTTTTTTTTTTTAATAATAGGCAAAGTATGTCCGATATGCAATTGATTCTGCTAATCTGAATTTATTTAAAGTATTTCTGCGAATACCTCGGAAACTAAGGCAGAGCGACGGGTGGCGGTGAACGTTGATTTTGGCAACGTACGCGTCAAGGTTCCGTCGATATTTATCGAAACGAACGTCGACTGAGATTTTTGTTGTGATCATAAATCGAAGAATCGATCGAAATATTTTTAGCAACCGCGGCGATAAGGATAGTTCGTTTTATAGTGATCCCTGAACCGATCTTTCGCGAGATCTTGCACCGCGATCACTGCATCGATAAGAATAGTTATAAGAAATTTTATTTAATCTCGCAATCGGTGATCAACGAAATTCTAGCATCGATCGCTGCGCCTTTGCATCAATCGCTGTATCGATCTCCGTAAAAATCACAGCGTCGACCGTAGTACTGATTTCGATGGGGAGTCTCGTCGCGATCGTTGTATCCATCTCCATCGAGACATTTGGGTCGACCGCGCTAAACGAGAGCTTAATAACAAACGTTACCGATTGTACCATGGGTATTTATTGTTTTTTAAAACCTTAACAACTCTTCCGATTACATGGAAACGAAAATTGTAAATCGCGATACGTTGAACGTGTACAAATAAAGAAACGAGTCTTCCCCTGACTTTTCTCCGGTGATTTTATGATTTCGATGACGGAACGAACCAAACGGAGTTGAGCGATGCCAGATACCTCCCCCCTCCCCGATTCGTCGGGGTCAAACGAAATGTTTCGAATGTATTAATTAGAAAATGAGAATACGACGAATCGAACGGTCTATATACAGTAGGAGCATAATCAAACCAATAACCACAAGTTTTGTATGAATCATTATTTATCGCTGGAATATAAAAGAATAATAAAAAATCAACATTATAATTATCAATTTGTCACAGTTAAAAGTAACTTGGAAAATTTTTCAGTAATTAGTGTCTCCTCGTTCGGCAATGACAAAAAAATAGATTGACTCGGTTTTGCATCACGTCCAATACTTGGTAATATCTACTATATTATTTATTTTTAATATTTCGTGCAAAACGCTTTGGCATACTTTCTACTAATTTTTGTCCAATAATTCGGAGATATTTGAGCGATGCCGCTGTTCTTGAATTCTATCTGGTCTCGTCTGACCAAATAATCCGTCCCCAGTCAGTAGTTGTCCAGTTTCGATATTTTTTTAGCAAATTCCAAACGACGTTTAATATTTTTTATTCGATAACATTGGCTTCTTTCGTTCTTAATGCTTCTAAACTCGGCTCCTTTAAGCTTCGCGCTGTCCACTGTCCATACTTATTTGTATATTCGTATCTTCCTTTAATAATTTTGCAGCCAAAAAGAGAGTAATTGAAGTTTCACCAAATGCTACGAACCGTATAATCCTTGGTTTGTCCTGCGGTGATCATTTTTTGGTCTCCCTTCTACATTTAATAATATACTTTTACAGGATTTCTTTTCTTATTCTCTGCACCGTCGATCGACCAATACTGCAAATTTTCGTCGTTTGACTCGTTAACAAGTTGTCATTCAAAGAGAAATCACTTTTTTAAATCAATTTGGAACAATTTACTTCAGATTTATTGTTACTTTACTCGCGTGCTTTTCCGTTCAATTGATCGATGTAAACACATTATTAGAACATTCCATGTAAACATTTTTTTTTTGGATTGAGTCAATCTAATTTATTTGTCATTGCCACACTAGGGGGCATTAATTATTGAAAACATTTCTTATGTTACATCGAGCTCCGATAAAAGTAATTATACTCTTTGATTTGTTGTTATCCTTCTATATTCCTAGCAATAAATAATGATTTATACAAAGCTTGTGTTTATTGATTCAGTTATGTTAATTATTGTGTTATATATATATATAAAATTTACATGGTGTTTCGTACTTTTTATTTTAATTGCAACTACGTTATATGGGGAATCTGATTGAAAATGCCAAACTAAGTCGAAAAACACGTTCATTTTCGAAAAGTTACAAAAAGAGAAAATCGATTTTTAACTCTCTCGAATTGTCTGTCGGACTTTCTTCGACATCGTAAATTCTCTGCTCCACTTCGTCGATATCACCACAGCAGATCGTTAGATTCGGTGAGATACGAGGGGTGCATGAAATTGGTTTGAAAAGTATTTGTTCTTGTTATGAAACTTGAATGTTTCCGTTTGTTTCAACGATTTAAAGATTTTGTTTGAAAAACGATCGGTTGAATATTGACGAAACGCCACGAAGTAGTTTGTTCGTGAGAAAGAGGACTAAAACAACGAGGGCATGAAGAATACAGGAAGAATTTATAAACAGTCTGTAATCGCGAAAAATATTGTTACTAATCTAATCGCCATAATCATAAGGATGAAACTTTGAACGAGCTTCGTAATTACAGCATTGGGTATTCAAATGCGAATCTTCTTTACGTTGTTCTTGCGTGTCCGCGATGCGCACAAATGTTTCCATACCATTTATAGGTCTTACTATGAGAACAATAATCAATTTGCGGATGTGCGAGCCTACAGTCGGCTTTAAATTGTATCGTTGTCCGCGGATGTCTGTAAATTTGACCAGGAAAAATTCGGTTCCTTGTACCAACGGAATTGCGCAACTGATGTATGAACCGTGTACGCTTTCAAGCAGGATGATAAACAAGAAAAGAAAGAGAGAGATGACGAAGCTTTTTTTCTAATATGTTTTTCATAATTTCTTCGGTTACTCGTGAAAAGTCCAGGTACTTTTCGTTTTTGTCAGTTTCCAACGGTACCGTTATCATTATTTTATCTCGTAGTTTGAATAATTTTGTTAACTTAATTTCACTGTGTTTTACCCGAAACAGTGTTCGAAACTTCTACTCGTTCAGTTGGTTGATTAATCGTTACTAATTTTCAGGGTAAGCGGTTGGAGGACGCGTAATACTTGCCCCGTCCACGTTCAAGATCTACTTGCAATGACATTCCGAAGTCCTATACGATACCGGCGTAGCCAAACTACTAATGCTAACGTTTCTAACTGAAATATCTCGCGTTTAACGTATTCTTCGTTAGAGACATCGTACAACTTGTCAGACATTTCCCTGGTACAAATGCTCCTTAATCGTGGTCAAAAGTCGAACGGTGGTCGATGAGGAGGAGTCTTTCGAGAATCGAAGTCCTAATTGAAATTCCTTTTGAAAATTTCCACCGATTGCACTCTACTCGATTTATCGCGAAGCCGTTTTACCCTTGCAAAGCAATAAATATTACTCTCGGTTTTATCCCCGGTCTTTGTTGTTCCTGTAGTCACCGATTCCCGAGGAATGCGCGTCGGATCTCTCGAAGAAAATGTATCTTATAAAATCGGCCAAACAATCGCGGTTATGGAGCCTTCTCTAGACATCGCAAGAGAACAAGGAAAAATTAAAAGAAAAAAAAAGGGAAAAGTGTGTCTGTTTTTCTATTTCGAATTTGAAGTTGCAAAGACGAAGAACAAATATATCGGCGTGTTTTGTAAATAATTCGCCAGGGACTCTGGGTATTTCGATGGAAAGTGTGCTTAAAGGAAAAAGAAAAAGAAAAAGAAAAAGAAAAAGAAAAAGAAAAAGAGAAAGAAAAAAAAGAAAAGAGAAAAGAGAAAAGAGAAAAGAGAAAATGTTAAACCCTCTCGATATATATGTATATTTTCCGTTCGTTCAACCGACCGTGCGACGACGGATTTGAATGAGTCGTGCGAATCAGTAAAAATTTGTGTTCTGACATTGAATCCGTATTTCCAGGTAGGCCGGTATCGAACGAAGTAGACGGTTGGTTCCGCTGCCCCCGTTGCACGCACTGCTTCCTGACCAACGCCCTCATGTTACGTCACTACCGAACTCATTGCGATCCGAACGAGATACGTTTTCGATGCACGTATTGCGATTACGGCTCTAAATACAGCTCGAACGTCTACAAACACGTGCGCCGAGTCCACAAGCAGATGCTGTGTTTTAAGCCACACGGAATGTACTAATTTTAATCCTGTCGGGAAACGTCGTCCCGTGTCCGAGGAAGAGGACGGAGAACCAGAAGAAGCTTTAACAATCAAATATATCGAAGAACGTGTACGACGCACGTTCTTTTTTGTTATTCGCAAGTCCTTGAGTCGTCGATCGAGGAGCATTTGCCGAAGGAGTCAGCAGTTCGTCGAGAGTTATACTATACATATTAAGACGCACAGGATGGTTTTAAATCAGTATCACAAGATTTTCAAGACCCGCGCATATCTACACACCTCCGAGCCGAGGTACCGGTAAACGATCGACACTACTGTGGGTTTTTCAAATACTTTCAGTTTATATCATCGTACCGAATTGTAAATTGCAGTTGTTTTGTTTTTATATCGATGATACGAACGATACTAATTAAGTAAGCCAGTTAAAATTCATGTTCGAGGTTTAGGTACGGTGATGTAGCGAGCAGTACAAATACAGGTTCGGTGACTTGCAACAGCAGCCGTATTGGAATTTCCCGGTAATATTATATTTTAAACTACGCCGAACCACCTCCCGCTGACACACACGGTTTTACCGTTCATCGTTACATTTTTATTTTCATTAATTTCGTGATACTAATTTACAATCACTCCGTAAATTTGATTTTTTATTTCGCTGGAACGGTTGTTTCCATTGCAGCGAGTTTTCAAGCCAACGACAACCATCTCTACATTTTGTACATGAAATCAGCTTCTGTAATGACTTGGTGTCCTTCGAGAGGAAGTAATAAAAATCCTTCAGTTTATTTTATTATTAGAAGCGTGTTGATTATTCCGAGAAGACTGAGCCTCCCGCAGAAACTAATAATACGCGTGTCACTCGAGGGAAGCGTTGCGACGCGTGCGTTTAATCTCGGCCGCGTGCTATCGCGCGAAGCGTGTCGCAACCGTACCTGGAAATCAGTGAACGGTTTTACTGACCCGAGCCGTGATTTGCTTCTTCTGTTGCAGAACCGACCGACGAGTCGTCGTGGAGCAAACCGGGCGGTTCTGTTCAGAGATACATGTGCCCGAGATGCTACAGCTCGTTCAGCAAGAAGGCGAACATGCTGACGCATTTCAGGTACGAGTGCGGCAAGGAACCACGATTTCAGTGTCCGTACTGTGGCAAACGGGACCGGAAGTCGTCGAACACCTACAGACATATCAGAACCTACCACAAGGGTAACATAATTCAGGCGTTCAGGATCTACTGAACGCCGAGAAAAGGTTCTACGTCCGAATTATCGGTCCAGCCGGAAGTCGTTGAAGCGAAGGGAGCGTACGCTTCGACGTCCAACGTCCATCCTCGTTACTCGTCGCTCGTCGCTCGTCACTCGTCACTGACGTGAACTCGATGTTCTGAGCAAGTTACAAGTGTGAGCAGTTGTATACAAAATTACGAGAAATAGATGTCTTCCTTGTCCTGTCAGAACAATTGCTCTCATTATACACCCACCCTCTCGGTCGACTCCTTCGAAGTCCGTGACTCACGTTCTGTGATTCGTAGGGTATGCCTGGGACCCGATCGAACTACCGGTCTCGGTTTCTCTTTTTCGCTTGCTTTCCTCCAACTTTCATTTCAAGTGGTTTTCGTTTTCTACGTTTCTCTTCTCTACGCCATCGTTCAGTTTCGAATCGGTTGTTGTCGATCCGTCGATCTCGCTAACCGTGATCCATGTTTTCCTGTTTGTAGGTCAGCTACTATCGTACGACTCCAACGTCTTGAACATCTTGAGGACGAACATGGAGTACAGGGTGAACCGGGACGACATGAAACACGAAGACGGTTCGCTATGGCAGTCTGGCAAAATGTCTTACCACTGTCCCAGATGTAACGCGGGCTACACCTACAAGAAGACCCTGAAGACTCACATGAAGTACGACTGCGGCAAGGAGCCGAGATTCAAGTGTCCTTATTGCAATAAGAGGGACAAGTGCTCGTCGAACATTTACAAGCACATACGGATGCGACACGACGGGATGCCCGTGATCGTGCACAGGAATTAGGATTCGCCGCCATCTTTCACCTGTGTGCATGCGTGCGTGTGTGCGTGTGTGCGTGTGTGCGTGTGTCTTTTTTCTTTTTCTTGTGTTTAATTCAACCGCGGACATTCATGGAGTAATTTCTATTTGGCGCAGATTCGTACGACGGTACGAATCGACAAGAAATAACGCAAGGGCACTTTTCTGGAGATAGTTCGGAACGACGGAATAAAATGTCGCATACGAGGCTTTGCCTGCGAGAAGCAAACGACCAGATCGTTCTCTCGATACGTGTAAATTTGTTAAAAATACTAGCTTCGCATTCTATCCTTTTATTCGGTAAGTAGCATATTTGCGCATAACGAAGACTGATAGTTTAACTGGTTAAATAATATTAAGTATTTTCCCACTATTGTCGTGTCGGGGAATGCGAGCACGACCATATATAATTTCAGTTTTACTGTTCGAAACCGAAATATTTTGAAAATTGAAACTTCGTACGAGACACTTTATTCTAATACATTGCCTGCTTATCTTTACACGGAGAATGGCCCTTTTACAGTTTTATCATAGATCCGAACGATAATAATAACAACAAAAAGAAAACTGTTGTAGGGGATTTTATTAAATTTTATTCTTCGAAGACACTTGCGAAATTCGAACGCCGTTGAAAGAATAGTTTTCTTGTAAATACGTGGAACCGTGGATTTGGATACTCGTGATCGAGTATCTTTTTCCCTCGAGAATCCTTCGGTGAAATGCATTTTTGCCTGGTACCTGCAAAGATGTACTGTGAACTTCTCTTTCTACCGATATCTACCAAGAATTTAGCGCGTAAGCTTCCGATGAATAGAGTATTTTAGGTGATATGTCTCCGAAAAAAAGTTATGTAATACGATAATTTCTTCGAGTTGTCAGTTCCTATGGTAGGAAAAAGCAGCCTAGTGCTTGCAGCTGAAGTAATAATCGTTTTTCGAGCGATAAACTGCGATGCAATGTAAACGCTTACCTCAATAAAATCGCGGAACGTCTCAGCTAGAAAATGCGCTCAACGATCAGGGAAACAGTTTTCAACATTTCGTTGGTCGAAATCGCGTCGATGCGTTTTCTTTTTCGTTATCGTCGACGCCGTGAAGCTTTCGAGTGCTCCATGGATTATATGATAGTTCCCATCGATTCGTCCATTCGATCCCCCGTTCAAAGCTTTTCATCGGTTATTTGATTTCAATATCTCTTTGATTCCGAACACGCGAACATGACGATTAATGCTCTGATTGAATTTCTATAGTAGGTTAAACGTGTTACCGCAGCATTCCCGGATTGGAATCGCAGCATTCACGATCACCTCCGCGATTCGTGTATGCTAATCCGTGGAGCACAGTATTGACAACATTGTTGATATCGCGTGTCGCGCGCAAGAAAAGAAATGAAGGGAAGGGTAGGGAAAGGAAAAGAAAAGAAAAGCAAAGAAAAGAAAAGAAAAGAAAGAAAAGAAAAGAAAAGAAGAGAAAAGAAAGTCTCACCGATTATACAAAGGTTTTAGCCAAACTGTAAGGATAAACTAGAAGAAGAAACAAGTAATAAAGAAAACCAACGGAAATCGTGAAGATGCTCGTTCTCACGCAACAACGTTCACGTTTCTTCCCTTCATCGTACACGGTGTTGTTTCTCCAGTTAACACACAAATTATTTCTTTTCTTTGGTTTGAAAACGTTCCGACACGAGCCGACTGCTAGTTGAATTAGTTACATACACACACACACAATTGGCGGTCCACGCACGGTCGCCGAGTAGCTTCCGGCAATCCTGACGAATCAGCCAGTACAGGACTAACGTCTTGATTGTTTTCAGATATACGACGAATGGAGTGGCCGAACATGAGGACACAGGTCACAGTCTCGAGTTACATCTGTCCAAAGTGCAACGCAGGATTCCGAAGAATGTGGGACTTGATTAGGCACAAGTGCGGCCAAATCCCTAGATACGCGTGTCCTTATTGCCATAAAAAGGACAACTCATCTTCGAACGTTTACAGACACATTAGGCGATGGCATCCGAAAATGCCAGTCGGCGTGAACAAAATGTTCTGAATAGTAGATATTATCACGCCGTTTAGATCCAAAGTTTTATCGAATAATTCCCTCGACGATTCTCACTGGTAGCGGAATTGGGCAGAAGTTCCTTCGAATAGGAGAAACCGAATTATTCGTTTCATTTGGTTCGCGTAAAGATTATTTTCCATTGACACGGCACGAACGACGTTCGATCGACTCCTTCTTTTACTTTTGTCAAGTTTATTTTCATTTTTCATCATAAGAAACGACGAATTGCTAGCAGAACTCTATTGAAATGACATTTTTGTTTCAGACTTCCGTTAACAACGCAATCTGAAGGTTGCGCTATCAAAGAAATCGTTACCGCTTACGTTCTAAGTTGGTAAACTTTCTGTTTTCGTTTTTCTTTAGATATTGCCCAGCTCTGACCAGTAGCGTCAGTCCCCGTTTTCACGAATACTCGGATCCATGCGGTAAACGCTACGAAAAAGCATCGATGAAACAGGCTGTTGGAGAGCTCGTGTCTCGAGCGTTGTGTGTCCTAAACGCATGAATTCCGTTGTCTGAAAATAAATTAACAATTAAATTTACGAATCCCTTAGAACCCAGCAATTATCCCTGTCTGTACACGCGACGAGTGTACAAGTGTATCATAATACGCGGACAACGTCTGGCCCTTTTACTCGCTACGAAATGTTTCCAGACGAAAGATTAGCAATGTGTAAAGAATAAACGATAAAACTACGCTGCAATCACGTATCCGATTCCAGGTTACCATTATTTCGCTCCTGTGACCAGCACTCTCCATTCTCTCTGTCATCCATCTTTGGTGTATTTTAATTTGGGTGTAACGACGTAACGCTTGTAGGTATAGTTAACGGACAAGGTAGGGCGTGCTCGGTAAGATCATTCTGTCGAAAGTCCTATTGCAATAACATTTATGGAATTTTTGTTGCTGCGATACAAGCTTCCTTATTATCCTCACGCTTATGCTGTACGGAATCTGGTCTCGAACCACGCTATCAATAAGATTAGAGTTCCATTATCCTTGACATCCTCTGATTCTACTGTTAGCGTGTTTTAAGAGTAGATTGCTCGCGTACACCACGTACGAAATGTTACCTCCGAAATGGCATTCGCGCACACGTTATTTAATTCTACAGTTGGACAATACTTGGAGAAAATCCTCGGAATGCTGTTAGACGCGGCTACATAGTAATTTAAGATTAAATCTTTCGTGTCGACACTCCGGAGTTACTGTCAATTACAATGAAACACGGAATAACGATGACGATGACGACGACGACGACGACGACAAGTGCGAGTCAAAGACTTTGTTCACGTTGATTCTTTCCGTTCGTATTTTTCTAATCCGTCTAAGTTGGCGCGGAAATCGCACGCGCTCGCTTTGGTTGGAAAAAAGACAGCAAGCAAATAAATTTGTGCTCGTTTTACTTTCCTTAGCGGATTAGAGAGGGAGAGAGAGGGAGAGAGAGGGAGAGAGATATCGGCACTGGAGGAGAACGTCATCCACGTTCGATAACGCATCCTCGCTACATACAGAACCTCTATTTTCATTTTCAGAATGGAACGACTCGTCCTGCTTGAAGGCGAACAGGTGTCCACAATGCGGTAAATGCTTCTCGAAGCACAGGGACCTGATCTTCCACGCGAGACACGCGTGCTGCGAACCAAAGCGGAAGATCCGCGGCGTGAAACGTGCCGGTGTTTTCCACTACGCGAGCAGTTTGGACTGCACCCAATGCGGCAAGACGTTCAAACGACGGAAAGACCTCAACTACCACGTTCGCCATTTGTGCGGGATACGTGGTATACAGTGTCCGTACTGCAACAAGTGTTACACGTACACGTCCAACGTGAAATACCACATAAGTCGTTATCACAAGGGAAAGGAAGTCTATTATAATAAACTATGTTGAGCGATTCAGCGATACCAGCGATACCAGCGATACCAGCGATACCAGCGAGATATAATCTTCACTTTCGAGGGATTAAGAAGGGCTTTTCCGTAACTAGAGGAAACTGGGAGGGAAAACCACATTTCCTTTTTTAAATTCACAGTTCGAAAGAAGAATAAGTTGAGCCGTACGATTCGAGTCACGCGTGGTCGAAAATTGCTATCGGCTTATAAATATGCAGAAAAATGTGTCCAATTATAGATGATACTTGCTACGAATACCAATGGATGCATCGTTGTTCTATCTCGTCTAGCAGGATTTATAAACTGCTGTCGATTTTACTCTACGAGATTGAAAACGAGAACTGCTTCGTTTTAAAAAGAAACGACCGTGAAAACATTGGGAAACGTTGGAGTCCTTTAACGATACGCGACTACGAGTCACATACGAGCTGTGAACTATCGAGAAAAAGTAAATTTTCTCTTCTGGTTCTCTCGTTGTTAGTTACGTTACAGGAGATCTTGCAGCAAGAATTTCTGTCGAGGTTTTCTTTATATTTCTATTTGAATTGGTGTTCAGCGAGGTCCCGTTAAATGTTTGCTGCTGAAAACAATCTATCGTACAATAGAATATCGATCCTGTATCATGATAACCGCAACACCGTATACAGTCATGTAACCTTGAAACGCGACTAGTTCAATTTATCGTGCGTCCTATGTAAAACAACGCCGAGGGAAATTTCGAAAAGTCACGACGCAACCGAACCAAGTATTATGGAATGGATGACTGGGGAGCGAGTATTCAACGATTCTCCCTAGGCGAACAATTATTGGGAACTCCCTGATCATTGATCGTGTTAACTTGTCTGTGTCTCTAGTCATTTGATTGCGGGGCCTCGGAGCTCTTTAGGTAATCGAACGGGGAGAAACTGTATTCGAGAGAGAACTCGCCACTATGTAACACTATTAAAACGATTAAATGTTCGCTAAGTCTTCAGTTCCCGCAGTTTTATCACGTATCCATGGTATCCCCGCGTGTTATGTGTGATCCATTGACTCGTGCGTCCCCCCTTGCTGTACCTTCCATTTCTGTGGTACGTTTCTGATCACGTCTAAAACAGAAAAGAAAAAATAAAACAAAACAAAACACAAAGAAAAAGGAAAAGAAAAGAAAAGAGAAAATAACACCAAACGAATCTTGCGTTTTTCGAGAAACGCTCGTCGTTGCACGGTCTGACCAACGTTGGATGTCCAGGCCCCGATTAACCGTCCCATGTGTTGATTTTTTTCAGATGACTACCAGGAACGCAATGAGAAATGGGACAGCATGGACTTCCTTCATAACACGACGGACATGAAAAACCTTTTGAACAGGTACAGATATTACCCGAACGAGCGTAAGAGATTCGAGTGTTTGAACTGCGGCTGTCGTTTCACCCAGAAGACCACGATCACCAGGCACCTGCGATATTTTTGCGGCCAGGGGCACCGATACCAGTGTCCGTACTGTGAGATGAGAGCCTCGTGCTCCTCGAACATTTACAGACACGTGAGATCGCGTCACGTCGGTTACGAAGCGCACGCGATCAAGTTGTTCGCGCCGATCAATCCACGCCGAACCACGTGAGACCGTCGCCGTCTCGCTCCCGCTCGCGTAAGTGTGTGTGCCGAAACGAAAGACGAAAGACGAAAGACTGTCGTCCCCGAAAGCGGAACACGTTGTCTCGACAACCCCAGTTTCATAGCCTCGTAGGAAGCGAGAAACAGAGAGTTCAATGTTAATCATCGTGTAAAGACCTCGTTTTTTTTTCTTTTTGTTTCTTCTCGAAGAATGTTCAGTGACGTATGATAACAAGAACAAAATATATGTGTCTTTCTGTACCAGTTTCTGACCGCATTCTCTTCATTCGGCGACTCGTCCCCAGTTTTTCCAGCGTCTCGCTCAACCAGGATTCACTCTAGCCGGCGGGGTTTCCGTTTGCGCTAGATCGAGATGTGATCCTTGTTGACCGTTCTCATCCTCTGTCCAACACTTTTGTTTAAAAGTAAACAAAACGAAAAGAGAACCGCAGGAAGAATGTGTCACATTCTCGCCCGCGCGCTCACCGCATTTCCTTGGTTTATTTTCCTTCTATTCGATGTTCACGAAGACGCGGAACGATGCACGTGCACACACTACTTCCGGACAAGGAAAAAGTGCTTCGAAGTACCGTCGATCCGATGTTGCGCGCGCTAACGTTTTACTTCAATCTTTCAGGTTATTGCCAGACCGTTCCCAGGCAGCGTAGAAAAGTGTACTCCGTGAACAAGAGTCATTATTGCCCACGCTGCAACCGTGGCTTCACGTTAAAGAAAAACATGACGCGTCATCTGCGCCACGAATGCGGCATGGCGCCCAAGTACCAGTGCCCGTACTGCGAGAAGCCATCCAAGTTCACCCAGAACATTTACGCCCACATCAGGAAGTACCATCCTGGCCAGGTTCTATGTTTCAAGCGACTGTATTGAGCTCCGGCCGGTTCCGAGCTACTCTCGATCATCTATAGTGCTCCACGGATTAGCGCAACGTATCGCGTTGAACGGTCACCGGCTCCTGCTCCGGTTCCGGTTCCGGTTGTTGGATTTCCTCCAAGCCTATCTCAACATCGACGGCTTTCGATGATCGTTCTTCCGAACGCGAACGAAATTCGAAGTCGCCTCTATTAATCTACGTAAAATATACACGCTGCAAGTTGGATTCGATTGTCTGATCTTTTGTAATTTACATGGAAAGTATACGCGATATAAAGAGAGTTTGAATCGCAGAAACAGTTGGGATAAACGTACGCTTGCTCGCGTCGCGAGGTGAAAGATAAATAAAATTAACAGAAAATAGAAATAATAGAAGCGTGTAATTCGTTAGTTCGCGTTATTCGTCCTGAAAGGTATGCAGTAATCCGAGGAGCATTGTACTCTTGACTTCCCACGCTTGGAAATCCGTGTTCTTGATCGATGTGTTGAGAAAAATTAATAAAGATCTCTCTCAATCTTAAGTTCCCAGTGTTGATTCATTTCTGTGTGTTCAACGAACACCGGATCGAAGAGTCGGGCAGTAGGCAGGCAGGCAGGCAGGCAGGCAGCTCGGCGAATTGCGCGGACCTATATTTCGTTGATGGGAAATTACGTCGAATCGTTTCGATCGTACTAACCGTATTGGTCGTCTTGCTTTCAGGTGCCGACGACGGATAATTTTAACGAGCAAAGGAAGAAACGAGGAATCATCTTTCAGAGCGTTCATCGCATTTCGATTCAACGCTTGCAACCATTCTTACCGATTACTGTACTACACACCTTTTTGTAATTTCCCTGTTCAGCTTTCTGTAATTCTGACAATGAGTATCAATAAAGTTCTACGAAAGTTTAGCCTCATGCGTAACTCCGAAAAGAGAGGTGGTCAACAGGGGCAACTCTAATGACACTTTCTGCGAATCGATAGTTTTGCTTCTAAATGTTTGCCAGTTGTTCAGCTTTCTCACAAACTTTAGATTCGGAATGATTTCGTCGATCGCACGATGCCGAACCGCTGTTGTTTCACTCCTGATCGACGGATCGTTTAAAGTAATCGATCGCACGGCGAGCGCCCGGGCCATTTTCAATTGCTACACGAATCTTGGAATTAACAATATCTTTTCGGTATCTTTGATAGAACTTCTTGCAATAACAAGGGACGCACTGCCAAGAGAAACCCATTTTAAGAAGCATCGAATTTCCAACAAAAAAATTTCGCGAATTACACGAGTAATAAAAAGATCGTTCGTTTATATTCGGTTTGTCTATTTCATGTTCATCAGCGTTTAACATAAAAGTTCATTAATATTTAAAATTTATTTTTTTAATTGTCGTTGAACGGTATTACAAGGTTTTTCAATTTTTACAAAATTTCAACGTCGTATGAAATATTGGAAAATATTTGGGACAATCTGTTTCAACAGACACGTCGTTGTTGCTCGGGTATAATTTCGGAATTCAATTGAAAGAAAAAGTTTATTCTGAAATTGTCTGTATGTTTATTGGCAAAATCCTACGTAAAACAACAATCTTTCTTTGATATAAGATTTATGTATAAATAATTTAGATTAGCGTGGGAAATTCGGGAAAATTAAAGTTTCTTCGCTCGTATTCCGCAAAACCGAAATTATTGTAAATTTTTACAGTTTATATATAATAGTATTCGTATGTTGTCGTTTATGCCAAGAACTTGCACGAAAAACATTACCGTTGATTTTATTTTTTAAACAAGTTTAGAATACCTTAAACTTTGTTCGCTTGGGCGCAAGTTTAGAACGAGGAAACGTACGAGTTGTAACTTATTGTTACGATTAACAGTTTCCGAAATGAACGACGAAGCGAGGTTCGTAATCACGCTTAAATCGATCGGTTAATTTCACGCTCCGAATATAAACGATGGTCGTTAAGGAAGCGCGTGTCGAACATTTTCTTTTTTTCGGTTTTGCACAATGCACAAATCTCGCAACAACGAACGTTTAAAACGAAAATGAATCCAGTGTTCGCCGGGCGAAGAAGTCGAGAGAACAACAGTCTAACGAAAGAAAAAGAGAAAGAAACGATTCGTCGGTGATGCGGGTTTCCTCAAAATCCGCGTAGAGTAACGGCTTGCAGCACAAGAGAAAGGGAAAGCCCTATGAACGAATTATTGTTCTTGTATGTGTCGTCGAGTTTCGTACGATTGTTTCGGTAAAAAAATGTCACTCACCTGGAAAACTACCGTGTAATTTACAGTGATGTTCACCCTGACTACGTTGCCGTACGTGCCGGCCATGACACCGGAACGAAGGCGGCGACGTTACAACGCTGCCGGACTGATGACGCCAAGGAACACCGCTAGCAGAGGTAACTTCGAATGCCCGAAGTGCCAGAAGACGTACAAATGGTACCGGGGGCTGCACAGGCATTTGAAATACGAGTGTGGTAAGGCGCCGCGTTTCAAGTGTCCGCACTGCATATACACCGGCAAACACAGGTCGCACGTGTACTCGCACATCAAGAGCAATCACTACAATAGGCCGGTTTACGCCCTCGACACGCAACAGTCCTGAATCGCTCGTGATAAATTTCCACATGCGATTACGATTTCTACGTAGCGTTCCGACAGGTATGTTTCACGCCGGGCATCATAGTATCGCGAGTTTCACTACGCTTCGAATTTTACTGCGTCTACCGATGGATTCACACTATTTTCTAAAACCGCGCCAACAACCATTTCATTTTTTTGGCTTTGATTTTTCCTTTGTAACATTCTACGACCCGGCCGGGATTTCTACGACTCAGAAAACGCGCGAGGGAGTGAAACTTATTTTTCCGTTTTCACACCCCCCTCGCGGGCTAGCGAGCGACCTGTTGCCGACTCAAGCGCACTCAACGGGATAGCCGGATCGCGATGCTACGGAGGAAAGTCTGTAATATTGGAGGAGACGAACGAACCATGATACCATTCTCCTAAAACTGTCTTTCTCATTTTCATATACATGCATGTACATACATAAATCTTGTCGCTACCGAAGGCAGAACCTTTCAACGGATGTGTGACTTTATGACTACATCGACTACATCCGAATGTAAATTTACCGAAAGTTGCTATAAACGCGAGAAAACCTCTTTTACGCGGAGATGCGTAGCGTTGCGTTAGGTTCACCGAGTTTGCGCAGCCTTATCGTATTTCACCTTGAACGTTTCAGAATGAAACAGTTTCGAGTGAAAAGAAAGATACGATGGTTGTCCATGTGTTTCGAGTGGACACGCGTTGCGTCGCAAGAGCGTTTCGAAGTATTCTTCGATGGTTTCGGTCAAACTGCTCGTACTCTGTTCGTAGAAAAATAATTATAGCATACTTGTAATGGTTTTACTTAAATTTCAACTAAACAAAATCGATCGTTCATACCTACACTACACTTACTTATTCTACGATATCTTTGTTCGACGATTCTTTCGAAGAATACTAATACATACGGAAACGCCAATATCCCGTTGACACTGATCTCCCAAGCAACGGTTCCGATCGCTGTCCCTCGACTACCGAAACTTTTTTCAGCGTCCGATAAACGCTTCGTCCACTCGTTTGCGAGGGTTGTGCAATCGACAGTGTGAATTCATCGAAAAGCGAAAATCGCCAGGACTGATTACGGGAGCTCCTCGTTCCCCAGACGGCTTGCGCTGTGCAACGACTTCCTCCTCGATATTGTACATTTTTATTCGTAGCGACTGTATGGAAAATAAACATCTTCCTTAGCGATAGAAACGGCTCAGTTCTTCCACCTTCGACGTTTCAGTTGTCATTCGAATAAAGAGCATCGCGTCATTGTATTTTCATTCGATTACTCCACCGATTTACTTTCATCTTTTTGTCGATTGTGTTCCGTTCGAGCGCACCCAACGAGAAAACTTTTGTTACTTTATTTCTTCTGTACGACGATCGAATCGTTCCGGCCACGTCGTAAAACTAATAAGTCGAACAAAAATCATCGCTTCATTGTTCTCCGCAGGGATCAGGACATCCCGTTAAAACTTCAGGCCCGGTCGAAGGATCGTGCGAATTCGATTTAAGGATCATCTTCGACTAACTCTCTAATGTTCCTTTTTTCAGATTTCGTCACGAAGAGTTGGAACTTTCATCGAAGCCTGAAGGGGGCTTACGATTACGAAGAGCGGAACAGGCATCCTTGCCCGAAGTGTTTCCGCAGTTACAAGCACCGCAGCCACATGATCCGCCATTACAAATACGAGTGTGGAACGCCGCAGAGATTCGAGTGTCCGTACTGCAAACACCATCTGCGACAACGTACGCACGTGTGGACACATATTCGCACCTTTCATCCGAACCGTGAGCTTTACTGCGTGGACATCGCCACGAACGCTAGACTCACGCATCAGGAGCACAGGACAGACACCATGGGCCAGGGATCTTACCTGTAGATTTATGTGGTCCGTCGCTGACCCGTTAAGGACTGAATGGTTGGCGTGACAAATCGTGTTGTTACTGCAGCCAAACACCGATTCTTATTCAGGTTCTTATACAGGTTCATTTTTCGATCTAGTTCGGTCTAGTGCAATCATGGTCTCGAACGCTTGATTTTCAAATCGATCAAAATATTTTGAAACTATTGGGTCGTCTTGTTTGTTCGTATCGCCGATGCGTTCACGCTGTTCGCGGTTTTGCAATTCTGCCTCGCTTTCCATTTTACCTTTTATTCAACGTTAAACCTATCAGAGCCGGTCATATAATCGTTCTCAAATTTCTACCTGTACAATTATCGATGTTATAAAATTGCTTTCAGAGTTATCGATTCGATAAATTTTTCTAATTGACTACAATGTACAATACAATACAATACAATACAATATATATATATATATAATAACACTCGCATAAAATCTACGTAAATTAAATCTTATCGTTGTTATCAGACAATATACGTTAACCTATTTTAATAATGCTCGGTTGGTTTAGTGTTGACACTTTACCGACCGGCCATTATTTTAGAATTCTTCAAGTTCCATGGTTCATGACTGAAAACTTTTTAATGGATCTTTCAATGTTGACAGCTATTTTTATTGCAAATCAACTGGGTAGCCTTGGTAACGTTGCCTAATAATTTCATTAACAACTACAATGTAAAAGCAATGTTTAAGCTTTATTCTGTTACAGCACAATCATTGATAGTCCTATTAATAGGTTTCCGGTCGGTAAAGTGTTAAGTTTCAATGTAAAGTTCAATGCGTTGCCGTTATTGTTTCTTTCAACCAAATCTTTTAAGATCGTGTGAATACTTTTTTATATTATACGAATCGTAAATAAATTAGTTACTCCCAGTCCGCAGGGATTGACGTAGCATTTGACGTGTTAACGAACAAATTTTATAGCGTCGTAATGTCTTTAACATCGAGATTGGAAGGGACTGCGCAACGCGAAAACAATTACACACACTTTTCCGTAAACTTTCAAGATATGTTTGAAATATTAATTTACGTAGTAAAAAGGCAAACGGCACGAACTTACAGGGCGACCTAATATATCGATTGTTGCAGTATATAATATATGGAAATGTGTAGACTGTAACGAAATTTCCTACAAGCTGTTAAGGAAAGATACATTCGATATTTCTATGGTACATAGGACATACACTATCGAATAAATAAGCCTTAGTAAACAAAAGTCGAAAGATGAGCCATTTCTGAGATATATACACCACTGTAGCTGGTTGGCATCAAGATTGACCAACTCGCCTCTACTATTACTAATTAACTATTATAAATGCCCCTATTCGATTTCCGACAGAAAATTTCATAGGCAATCGATCAACCGTCATCATTGGTTCTTGATCGAGGATTTTATTAGCATCGCACTGTTAGAAAGTCTCCTGTTGAAAATACCAGCGTATTTCTCTAACGAAGACACGACGGATACTCGTGTTCCGCGTGGTCGTGCCAATGGAATTCCTGTAACTGTAGGACGTCTTTACACGGACAAGTTTTCTAATCGAAGAATTTTAAAATTTTCAACGTCTTCGCGGATTAGAGTAATTTAGAACTCGTTAAACGCTTTGACGCTGTTTCTGTAAACATCGAAAAGTTAGTAGTAAGTCGATCATGGTGCCAACACGCAAAACTGTTTATATCTCGGAAACGGTTGACCTTTCGACTCACATTCAAGGCTGTTTTACTCGGTACAGTATAATGCAGCACCATTATAAATGTTGAATACTGTTTTTAAATAGTCTGTATTTTGTTTGCGACGAGATCAAATTTTAGTTAGTTAGGTTTGCCGATTAACACAAATTTTAGCTGGATATGGAATGTGTTATTAATATTTTTCTAAATCTTATCGATCCCGACTCGACGGTAGAATTTTAATTCAGTTACGAGTAATCTTCGGGTTTAGTAACAACACAATTGATTGCGGGATTTGTACAGTATTCTGCAATGATTCGTATTGGATAAGGTAAGTGAAATTCTCCCGGGTGAAAAGTAACTAGAACCGTTGACAAAGTCTAGCCACTACTCGTATAAAATGTCATCTCCGCGTTTACAGCATTACGATTCATCGATTATAGTTTACAGTTGTGCACGAGAGCGGCTATTCTTATAAATAAATAAATAAATAAATAAATAAGTAAAAAGATTAAGCTTCTGCCACGATCGCCTCGTTTTGCTTGCTTTCCGACCGGGGGAAGTTTGATTTACCTTTTCAACGCTCATTGTAGAACGATGTACACGTTGAAAACATTGCCGCGCTATTAATAATATCTAGCTGACTTTTAATCGATAAAATGTGTGACATAATGCGTATTTCACAAGTTGCGACGTCAAAACGAGCCTAGTAATTTTTGTTTGTCTGTGACAGTGTAAAGGACTAATAGACACAGAGAGGAGGAAGCGTCGAAGGTAAAATATATACGCTATTCGGGACGTGCTACGATAGACCTTCCAATCGGTCTGTTTCGATAGATTTAGGATTACATGTTCCTGTGTTGAATTTATCAAAACTAATCTCTAAGTCTCCTGTGATCTCTACAATTTCCATTTATCATTTATCAGCGAAACCGTTGCGAACGTCCTCCAACGATGTCCGTCAACGAGACTGTACAGATTGTAAAGCATCGTTGCAAACCGTTGCCATCGGCCGGTGGCTATCGAACCTCGGTTGTTACAGCTTAATAAATATCTGTGAATTTTATCATGTAGGTAATCGAAAGCGACAAACGCAAAGAAAAACCAAAGAACCAATCGAAAAAGAAATATATGCATATCCTTGAAATCCTGAAACACGAAACCACGAGTTTGTTTTGTCCGCCATTGGAATTTCTATTCGGGTTCTTTCGAGTCTGTTGGAAAACTTCATCGAATCCAAGATGACGACCACCGAGGCTTGGTGAGAGAGAGAGAGTGAGCGCGCGAGAGAGAGAGAGGGAGAGAGAGCGAGAGAAGGGGAGACAGATATAGAGGGAGAGGGAGAGAGATATTTTCTCTGTCGTGGATTCTTATTAACCATCTGTCTCCCATTTTGTTTGTTTCAGAGGGCGTGAAAGAAGAGGCCAAAGTGGAACGGTTTCATGGTCGATCCGGCAGGGAATTCACAATCATCAGAAGAAACGGGATGTACGAATGTCCCAGTTGCCACAATCTTTACAAATGGAAGAAATCTATGTTGTCCCATTTGCGAAATCAATGCAGACAACCGCCACGGTTCGAGTGTCCTCATTGTACGATGAAGAACTACCAAAAGGCTCACATGATTCGACATTTACGCGTCCACCATCCGCAACTGACACAGATGTTCTGGGACTGGAAGCTGAACGGCTTCTTCCAGTTTTAGTCCACGCGATTAAATCGATTGAATTGTGTCTCGTAATAAAGCTCGATGATGAACGCAAAACCATTTCGATTGATATCTCGATCCTTTGATAAATTGTTGTGTCGTCGATTATCCGTGTTATCTGTGTTCTCATAAATCGTTCAATGTTTTTCAGCGGTCCACGTCGATGGTGTTATCAACGGCACTCAACTCGAAGAACGGATAAGTAAATCTGCTTCGTGTACCACTCTCTTCGAAACAGTACGTTTTATCTTCGCCGCTGTCGCGAAATGCGGACTCTACTATATTATAACTATACGATGGTAGAGGATCGAAACGAAAAGAAATTAAATAAAACGCGTTACCGTAATTTTTACGGCGTTTGAAACACGGTGGAACCTGACTTCCATCGAATGCAGTGCGCTCGGATTTCTCTTATTGCAGTTGAATCGCTACGATGGTCGGTTGTCGCGCGCGGTATCAATGATTTCAGCGTGATCGCGCGATCGCGCGTTCCACGAGACGGGGTTGCGTTGCATTCGGTGGAATCGGTGGAATCGGTACGCCCGATGCGCCATCGCGAAAGCCTTCGGTTCTAGCTACCGTCCGAGTGTTGTTCAGCGTCGACGTGTCTCCGTGTTTCAGGATTCCACATTCTACCGCTCCCGGTCGGACAAAGTATGATCTGCAAAGGTCGATCGGGGGCACTCGGGAAGCGTAGTTTGGAGTCAAGCAAAAGCGTGAAACGGAGAAGTCTGAAGATGAACTGTGACAAGAAGAAACCTTTCCAATGTCAGAAGTGCGGCCGTGGGTTCACCTTGAAGAGGAACAAGGACCGTCACGTGAACTACGAGTGTGGTCACGAGCCGAGGTTTCAATGCCCGTACTGCGGTCTCCGAAGCAAGCAAACGTCGCCGGTTTACGCCCACATCCGGAAGAAACATCCTGAAGAGGAAGTGTTTATCTTCGACATGAAGCTCTAAACGGGAAAATCCTGTCGTATCTCTACGAGTCTCGCGGGGATAAATTAACTTAGATGTTCGCTTAAAACGACTACGCTCGCTTTCTGTGGAACTGTACTTTGTATCTGTTGCACACACGCTCCTAACTTTGAAGAACTACCTTGAAGCAACCCGCAAGATCGTAGGATAGTTTTCACTCGAGCATCTCGTCCAGGAGACACCATCGATTTCCCTGTACATTGGTCGAGAGCAAAGGCGGGAGAATGTTTTCATAAATAACAAATTAAAAACCAAAAAATTCGTTGTAGTTTAATCTCTTTCTCTCGTTCTCTTGAACACTAGCTCACCCGCGCGCACACACTATCTATCACGTAAGTAAAATCATTCCTCTGCGTTCTTCCGCGAGAACCGGACACCAGACACACGGGATTATCGTCACCACCCGAAGACTGCAGTCACAACAACGATCTCAATTTCATAAGATTCTTCTAGAGCTCTGTTGTTAATCGTAGATTAAGAGGTAACAAACCTTCGCATAGATGCTATCATAACATAATAAATTCGTGTCCGTATAAAGAAAAAAAAGTCGCGACCACGCTGTGCGCGATAATTTAAGCTTACTTGAAGAACGATTTGGTACGACGTTTTCGTCTAGAAGATCATCCGCAATCTATCAAGGTATCCCTTCTTTTTAACGCTCTTCCGACGCATGCATATCCCAGATAACCTTGTATCCAGATTTATTTCAACGAATCCTCGATTCGGTAGGCTTCGGAACACGGAAGGTCTTGGCCAGGCCAATTTCCCGATCCTCCGTCGGTCCAATTAGTTTTGATCACTCTCTTTTATTCTCTCTTTTTCTTTTTTTCTCTCTCTCTCTCTCTCTCTCTCTCTCACACACACATACACTTGCTCTCTCTTTCTCTCTTTCTCTCTCTCTCTCACTCTCTCGTTCTTTCTTTCCTTCTCTCTCTCTCTCTCTCTCTCTCTCTCCCTTTCTCTCTCTCGATCTCTCTCTCGCTCTCTATCTCTCAGTAACATCGTCGGGAATCGACGCTTCCACAAACTAACGAGCCAATCTTGAAGTTTCAGGTTTCTATGCCGCAGCACCACAGTTGGATCTAAACTTCGTTTTACAATCTTGTAAGGCGTTCGACAGCGAAGGCAACAGCAGGGGGGAGGCTGGTAGCCAAGGTGGCGGCGAAACAGGCGGCGGCGGTGGCAGTGGTGGCGGCGGCGGCGGCGGTGGAGGCGGCGGCGGCGGTGGTGGTGGATCGGTTCCGAGGCCCCTACCCAACTACTACGCACAGGCCAGGGTCAGGAATGCCTACGCCAAGGGTGGATCGTTCGCCGATTGCTTCAGGAAGCCGTTCGGTTGCCCGAAGTGCGGCCGTTGCTTCACCGTCAAAGGAAACATGACCAGGCATCTGAAGTACGAGTGCGGCCAAGCGCCGAGGTTCCAGTGTCCTTATTGCGAGTTCCGTAGCAAGCAAACGTCCAATGTGATGTCCCACATCAGGACCAGGCACACCGGCCAGCGGGTTTACGTGGTACACCTCAAGTACGAGAATTGAATGGGCGACGCGGTTCGGGGTGTTTAGAATGTCGCTTCTTAAGGCTGTCGTGACAAGATCGTGTCGAGTCTCGCAACCCAGTCAGAACCCACTATATTAAGCGTATCTCGACACCGGTTCACGATGGGAAATGAGAAATTTCGTTGATTCGAATAGTTTTCAATGAATCTTTCAAACTATGCACGTAAAGGAACGTTGCTGCGATAAACCGCGATAGACTAGAACGAATGTCGTGAACGATTTTCAAATATATCTTTGACTCTAGTGAGTTTTCAAACGTCCACAAACTGAACCGACTCGTCCATAAAATTGTTCTTTGTTCTCCACTCGTGCAAATCTTCGATCGAGAAACGCGCGCTGTTGGTGGCAGAGTGCATCGCGAGACTCGACACCGTACTTAATCCTTTAATCATTCCTGCGATGACGTTCGAGGAAGGGGTCGGGTGAGAAGATTGTGCATGTAATCCGGTTACTATAGGACATTCAAGACAATCGACCGGTTTTCCGCGAAACGGTCATCAGCCTTCGAGATGTTGGACCCTCTGTCCCTGGTACCAAGATCTTACGGTTGGTCGCGGGGTAACCCGGAAGCTTGTGTGGCAGCCGTGATCGGAAACAGGAAATGGAAAACGGGAAATGGGAAACGGGAAACGGAAAACTGAGGGACCGGGGGGACCGAACCGCGAAGCTTGTGTGTTCGGCCAAGCGAGTAAAACTCACCGAACCACACGGGGCTCTACGGGTCTGATTCGGTTTAGGCAAAGAAGTATAATTTATGTATATATACATACTTACGTACATACATACATACATACATATAAATATAAATATATATATATACACACACATACATATATATATATATATTTTTCGTTGTTAAACAAATTTTTAAAATGTTTTATAAAGTTAGGGAGACGGATGATTTCACGGAATGTCGAAAGCAAACGAAGAATATGAAAAAAGGAGAAAAGAATAAAAAGATAAAATTACAGAACGATGCTCAAGCGTATTATCGAGTCACGGGTTTCGGAGGCTCGGTTGTATTAGTTGATTGTGCGTTAAACATTGATTCCGTGCTTCTAGAGCGACCGTTAAATTCGTTTACGGATGCGAGTCGAGCGAGTAAGAAAAGCGAACGTGTGGCAGGCGTTTTGAGTACAAGTGCATTTAAAAAGTTCCATGATAATGCGTTACGGTTAAGGAGGCAGAGGTGAGCCCGATGGTTTCGATTCCTAGGCGTTCCATACGGAGTTGTAACGTTTTCTAAGACGACGTAATTCATAACGATTTAGGTGTAATGATACTAATTAAACGATAACGACACCCTCTTGATGTTCGTAAAATAGCGAAAACTGCACTTTCGTTGCTCAGCGTGCGGCGAACGAGCGCGGCGAGAATCGTGGCATAGCGTTACGATACGGTTACATTCGGAAGGCGTATGTGTGTTCGTTAGATATGTTAATTGTTATTTCTTGCGTCCGATGCGTTGTATTTGTATGTCGACGAGGCAGGAGACGAAATGGAAACGCACCGTTTCACGGTTGCGTAACAAGACTGAATCGGTACCAATTCGATGTTTGGAAAGTCCAAAATAATACGGTACAGGACGAAGAGGCGGTCGGGACGAACGTTACTCGGTTTCCGTTCTTTACTTTCCTGCGTTTTTTTCCTTTCTCGTTTGAACACATCGCTAAAACCCGTTTCCAATTAGTCAAAATCGGCCGCGCGGATCTCGTATCGTTGGAACCCGCGATGATAAAGAAAAGAACGAGTCATCGCGCGAACGTTCTGGCGGTTTAAGATGGCGACGACTGGAACCTCGACCGTTTGATCAGTCCACCCAAGATCCCACACCTACGCTCCACCTCTCTCATCCCCTCTTACGAAATAAAAAGAAGAAACCAAAGTGTCGTTCTTCGCGTCGCGACGGGGTCTATTGTTTCGATTCCTGTCGTTTTTAATTCGCACCTAGACGTTCGACGTTAGTGGCCGACTGTTTTTGTTGCTGTGATATAATTAAACGATGTTATAGATTAAGTGCGTTCACAAGCGTGCGCTCGTCGTTAGGAACGGGTCTTTAGGCAATACCGTTTGCGGCAATCGTCGTTAACGAAACCGTTCTTCTATCTAATTTACGTTCGAGACTTTCGGCTTTAATGTTCGCGTGATAACATTCGATGTCTGAACAGTTACTATTTCCCCCACCCCTACCTTTACCCACGACACCCCTCGAACACTTTCCACAATGTTTTGTGATCGTATATCGTCGCTGTGGAATTGTAAGATACAAATAAATCAATGTTCAAATACCTTAGCCATTGTACCTACGCTTCATCGGGGGCTCTTAATATCGACTTGTTTTTTACGTTTTTTTCTGTCTTTCTCTTTTCTCTCTCTCTCTCTCTCTCTCTCTCTCTTTCGATTCCTCACGAGATCTATTTATTTTTTCTCCGCTACGAATTCTCGCGATACACCCTACATTTGTGGTTGAAAGTTACAACGACGTAAGTTGTGCGCGTGCGATCGTTTCTCCGGAACGATGCGATTATTTTATTATTATTATAGTTTTAAGGTATCGCGTTCTTGTTTCGTTATAATATAATAAATTTCGTTCGGTGTTCCGCCCTTTCTCGAACCCCGTGTATCGTTTCTCTTTCAAAATCGTGACTTACGTCGTTTTGTCTGATAGCCGCAGATTGCATGCTGCAAAAGAACGTCGTCCTTTCTCGTGTAACGTCCTATCCAGCGTAACCTAGCGATTAATAATCCCCGCCTTTTTGTGTGCTTTCTGTTCATGGGTGGTTACCTATTACTACCGTTGTTTCCTCACCTATTTCGCCCCTCTCACAAGGGGCAAGAGAGAAACTTGTATCTGTTCGGCGACAAAGTGGAACAATGGTTCACTAGACGTTATTTGTTTTCAGATCTGAAAATGTTGGACTCGCTGATGAACCTGGTCGTGCCCGGTGAGGAGACCAAGGATTTCACCATCCAGGTGCCACCGAAAACACTATATTATTGTCCGAAGTGTTTGCACGGGTTCACTTTAAAGAGTAACCGGAACCGGCATTACAATTACGAGTGTGGACACGAACCACGGTTCAAGTGTCCGTACTGCAACCTAAAGAGTAAGCAGACATCGCAGATCTATTGCCACATTCGCAAGAAACATCCAAACGAGAAAGTCTTCGTGGTCGACTTGAAAGTTTGAAACTCTACACGACTCTGTATGCGACTTGTTTTTGTGGTTTTCATTTTTCCCTTTTTTTTTCTTCTTCAATGACTTGTTAGATCGATCAGTTTTTTGCTGAGAACGATCCACGTTCCTGATCGCACGATTTAACACGTAACCGCACTGTATTCGCAAAACAATAAACAATTCGTTCCTGTAACGATGCGCGTGTACCGTTCTTCATGCCTTTATGGAAATACAACGTGACAAAGGTAAACAGTACAAACGTACGACGATATGGCGGTTTCCATTACCGGATGGCTTGCGAGTTTTTCGTGAATTTTAAATAATATTTCGATACGCGACGTTTGCCGTGCGTAAAAGTTTGATTTTACCCACGTTCTTCCATTTGTGCTTGTTGGAAGATTCGTCGGCCTGAAACGCGTCTCGAAGAGAGAAGGTTTTATCGATCATCGGTGACCGTGGTGTGAATTTTGTTGTTCTGTAGAAACGAATATACTAGCATTTTGAACGAGACTAATCTCATTTCTTTGCGTAATTAAATGACAAATAGTGTAAGTATTATCTAGGTGTTAGTACGTTAAACTCTGCGAATGGATAACTGCGAATATGAATATATATATGCATATATACATGTGTCTGATATGGTATAGCGTTCCGAAGAGATGGAAAGCAGGTTCCGAATGTACAATATTTCCAGCTTTCTTCGACATCCTTGGCCATCGCTACAAGCTGCGGATATGAAAAGCCTCTTCACGATTGTGTATGCGATTCAATGTATGGATCCGTAGTGCATAGTGCATAGTGCAACGTATAGCGTGAATGTACCATTTAATATACACCGAAACTCTCCTCGGCATATGGTTTATTATTGCATAGCACGATGCTGTTCTTGTAACAAGAAAAAGTAGCGATGTAACGATACCTATTAAAAAAAAGAAAGAAAAAAAAAACAAGAGAAATTACCATGTTCTAAGAATTATTCGTAAACTTTACTCGTTGAACACCTCGGGCTGGTTCTAGTAATTTTTGAAACGGCCAATAAAGATGAATACGAAAATATCGCTGACCTTCAAGGATCCCTTTCCAAACATCCGTGTTGAAGACCTATCTGTCAAGACCAATCTTCCGAAGAGTTTCCAAAAACTTGCGATCCGAACTAAACACAAAATGCTAGTATATTTTCCAGCTCGACCAGGATCGTGCAGAAACATTGTTTCGCCTAGCCTATTGCCTTGTCGTTAGCCAGGAGAGTCCCTGTTAATCTCGTCGCGGGTTCTGCAACCACTGCTCTGTCTAACCGACTTGTTCGTCTGCTTTCAGTGGACCGCTCGTATTGCCTCCTGTACGGGAATTACGGAGCCGATGTGTATCGGGAGGCAATGAAGTCCGAGGACGTGTACGGGTCGCTGCGGCACCGGACAGCCAGGAGAAGCAACTACGTGTGCCCGCAATGCGGGAACGGTTACACCGTGGTGAAAAGCCTGAAACGTCACCTGCGATACGAGTGCGGTGTCGCGCCGCGGTTCAAGTGCCCGTACTGCGGGAATCGCAGCAAACAGAGGGCCCACGTGAACGAGCACATACGTAGAAAGCACTCGGGCCAGCGGATCTACATAATCGACTCTCCCTGATAACGTCGTCGGGCTCGATCGCTCGCACGACGTCCGTTCGTCTCTGTCCTCGACCCGTACTGTCGGTTCTGTTCTCCTCTCGGTCCCGAGATGGGACTCGCGATGATCGAAATCCATCGGATCGGCCACAGGACGTTGAATCGTCGCATCCGAAACGCGTGGGGCGCCGATTCCTGCGAGCTCGCCCGGATTCGCTCCGCGCGGACTGTCCTGTTCCTTGTCGAATGCATCTCCCCCCATCACGGCTCCTTCTTCTCTCGCTCGTTGTCATGTTGTATTATTTTTGTATATAACTTTTCGAACGACACACCGACGGTCGCTACGGTTTTGTTGTTAATTGTACATGTGATCGAATAAAAGCATTCCTACGATGCTACCTAGTTTCTGGAGCACACCTATGTATTCGCGATACCGTTTCCTACGAGACCGAACAACGTTGCTCGACGCGTGTTGCACACCGTGCGATGTATCACCCGTGGGTGGTCACGGTGTTCTTTCGACGGGTTTCGTCGCGGCGCAAATACAGGGCGACGATTTCGATGCGATTTTAGTTATTTTAATCTGTTAAATGTGTCTGTTGTTCGCAGGACTGTTTAATGCTGATTCGGAATCGTCGTTTCTCGCAGCGGGTCGTTGGCTATACACTTGACTGCAGTTGCCGGTTTTCCACCAGCGAATTACCTCTTCCATCGAAACGTTCGGTGCCTAACGACTAATTCTCGGGATAGATTCTAATCTTTTAATTATGGATTCGCCGGAGAAATCTGAAGGCGCTCGAATGTATCCCGGAATATAGTCGGGCGACCACATTGTCTAGCTCTTGCTTGAACGGAGGAGAACGGAGGGAGACGGGGACGAAAAACGTTGTTGCGCGGTACTTCGCCGATCGGACGTTAGAATACCGTTAAACGTCTCGTCGCGTCGCAACAGCGAGGCGATAAGACTTTAGCCAGCAGTGCACGATAGCGACAACCCCTCGTTCGTTTCGACTCACGCGCAATTTCAATTTCTTTCGAACGCGCGAGAACAACCCCAAACGTTCGTTTGCATTGGCGGCGTACGTGTTCGATCCCGATCTTCGCCTTCGTTCCACGTTTAGCGGCGTACCAATGTAACCGATAAACAGCAGTTTCTGGCTTCGCTGGGCCAGACGGAAACGCGAAAGCAGCGAAACCGCTTTCCGTTTCTCGATTCTCTGCCCGTGGAGACTCCGCGCATCCCTCGACGGTCCATCTAATTGCCTGTTCGTTTTCTCTTTTTCTTTTTAGATATTAAGAGGATCAAGATCGAGGCGGATCTGGAGAACTTCTGCTCGGTGGTGATGGAAGAGTCGAAGGACTTCGACTACGAGGAAGAGAAGCCTTTGAGCGCGAGAAGGCGACGGAGCAACGCGCTGCGGGACATCGAGAGGCACACGTGTTCCAGGTGCTCTAAGAGTTACATCCACGCGTGGCACCTCAAGAGACACACGAAGTTCGAATGCGGCCAAGAGCCGAAAGTCCAATGCCCGTATTGCGCCGCGAGGATGAAGCAACGCGGCCACGTTTACAGACACATTCGACAGTGCCATCGCGGTCAGAACGTCTACGTGATCGATCTGAATTAATCTATAAGCAGAGTTTGTTCCCTGCGCGCCATACGTTCCTGTTAGGGCCGTTTTCGCCGTGTGCTGCGTCCGTGCTGTCCAACACACCTGAACACCTCGAGGAAATCAGGGAAAATGTTGTTGCATCTATCGGCTGCTATCGATGTCGATCGCGAGTATCTCAGTTGTTTGTTTGTTTCTTGTCATTACCGCCGTCCTTTTTGATAGTAATGGTGAGAGGCTCTCCTCCTCCTTCTTCTTCTTCTTCTTCTTCTTCTTCTTCTTCTTCTTATATCGCTGGACAGCACGGGTCTGCGTTGACGCACGGGAATGAAAGCGAAGAATCAAATTTTGTGCGTCGTGTATCGTATTAATGTGTCATTTGACCCTGTGGGTGTTGATAATGTGTCATGAACAGGATACAGATCGCAAGGATCCGCGTGCCCTCCGATCGCTCGCTGATCGGGTAACAATGTTATAAAGTATTTGAAGATTATTTTACTTAAATCTCTCGTTTTCTATTAACCCGTTGTGTTACTGCAATTTTATTGTATATGGACAAGAAGATATTAGACGGAATAAATTCTAAGGAAAATGTCTCGAAGCAGTGCGTACGCGTGTTGGTTTCTGCTTGAACCACTCCCCTATGAGTCTGTAACGTCGAAGATCGGGTCGAAAGCGGTGGCTCGATCGGGTCATGTTTGTGTTGTAACGGAAAATACTGTCGTTTTTACTAAACATAGTCGGAAGTTACTACTATTATGTTATATATAATACATATATGTAATATATGTAAGTGTACAGTGACCCACGAGAGTATTCGAACGCCTTTCGAACCAGAATCGCTTTCTTCAAAGTGGACCAAACGAGACTTGATCTTTTTCGTCAACCGGAACCATCGATTCGTCGAATGACGCGCAGAATAAGATTTTGAAAAAATTGCAATCGCCAGGAATTGCATGAAAAAGAATGTGAAAAAGACATATTTTTAAACATGTTTTACGGATCTATATTAGTAATGTGCATGCTGAATATTTTATCCAGATCGTCGACGCGGAAAGCATACAACACGCGTCGAAAGATGTAAGAAATCCTTTTTAGCAGACGCTTTACCAACCGGATAGCATTTTCAATAATTGTACTGTAACATAAAAAGAAGCTTAAAAAACTGCATTGTAATTCGTAACAAAATGATTAGGTAACGTTACCGAGGACGACTCGTCGATTTAAAATAAAAGCTAAAATGTTTTCAGTCATGATTCATGGAACTTAAAAATTCTGATATAATCGCCGGTCGGTAAAACGTTATGTTTTCGCAACGAGGTCGAACGAAACCGTTTTAAAAAGGAGCTTTCGTATATTTACATATAATCCTTACTAATTTTTTCAACATCATTTTTCCTCGTCATTTGGTAACCCGTTGTCTTGAATTTTCAAAGAACGAGTCGAGTCGTTCGGCGTGGCGTTGAAAAAGTTATTCCAATTTAAAGAACGTTCGAATACTCACACGGACCACTGTATGTACGTTAAGCGTATACAAAACTACACTTCATCGATTCCTTGTTTCATTGTGGTACACAGCTTTGTTAAAGTACACACGGGTTCGTTGGTCTTCTCGAGAAAAGCGAAGTTCAGATTCTAATTTTTCCGTTCGATTTCAGGTTCGCGTCAGGGCAACGGGGCGCGCACGCGTCCCAGGGCATGCAGATCGTCGCAGAACAATGACCTGAGATGCATCGATATTTCGGCCACGTCGAACTTGTGTCCGAAATGCGCCATGAAGTTCGATCACCTGCACGATCTTCGATCGCACATGATGACGGCTTGCGGTTTTGTCCCGAAGAAAATGTGTCCTTATTGCGACACTTCGGCCAACAGCGCCGAAGAGATCCACCGACACATTCGGATCCGTCACCCGTCCCAGCGCGTGGCAGTCCTCGAAGTTTACAACATGGCCGGGAATTAATCCGAACAAAAAAAAAAACTCCTCGAGCCTATTGCTATTTTCGTACAGTTTCCATTGTATGCGAATAAATACGTTTCTTTTCGTAAACAAACGAAAATAAATCGTCCGATCAGCTGATCCAAGGTTGTCGCGATTAAAGTATGACAGTACCGATCGTATTCGGTTTCTCGACTGGCACAAAATAAACCATCCCCCGATACGAAGAATTTATATTTCTCCGACATGCTGCCAACACACATCCCTTTTCCTTTTTCTTTTTAATCTCTGCATTTTCACCACTGCTCGTACTCGAAGACCGTTCTCTCTTCTTCGGTTACGCTCCAACAAATTTTTATGTTTCAATATTACGATTCCCTCGTGCTACTATAATGATTCTTTGGTTGCTCTTGAAACACGCCAGCCGTTGCCAATGCTTCGTACATTCTATTTATTTTTCAGATCAAGAGATTGCACAGCGAAAGTGCCAGGACAATTAAGTTCAAAGACAATTAGTTCGGAGAGTTAGATTAAGTGTAATAAAAATGTTTCTATTTCGTGCACAGACCCAAACAGTGCAACAACCTCGACCAACACGCAAGAACCGCGAAAATGTATGTATTTCTCAGGGTAGAATTGAAAACCTAATTTGGCACAGTATTGGAAGCAGCGAGCGAGTCTTATTTCTTTTCTATTATTATAGTTTGATCACGAAACTCACGGTTTTGTAATATCTCGTATTATACACAGACGATAAACGTCGCCACTCTTCTTTCCTACACTCGAATAAGACGGTTCGGCTAAAGCACAGCCGAGGAACTTATCGAAGAGCTTTTCTTTCGAAACGAAACGAAACGAAATAAAATGAAACGAAACTAAACGAAACGAAACTCGGACGAGATCGATGGACCATTAATTCACGGAACGATATTTGTTTTCAGGTCTATACATGTTGGATTCGTCTATGAATATGACTCGGCCTGGCGAGCACGTTGAAAAGTACGATGCCTCGGGCAAGAGGAAGAAGATATTTTTCTGTTCGCGGTGTATGCACGGCTTCACGTTGAAATGGAATCGCGACCGCCATTACAGATACGAGTGCGGGCACGAGCCAAGGTTCAAGTGTCCCTACTGCGACAAGAGGAACAAGCAGACGTCACAAATTTACAGACACATCCGAAAGAAACATCCGACCGAAAGAGTTTGCGTGATTACCCTGATGGATTAACGTTCTTTGATTCGAACGATTCTCGACTTTTGTGTTCGCGCGACGACTGTTTCTCCGAGTTTGATTCACCGACAATGTTTCTCACCCATAACGTTGCGTTTCACCGTTGATGTACTGTATCCACAAGCAAAGAAATAAAGATTCCATTCTTTACACGACGTGCGCGTTCCGTTCTTCGCATTCTCATTGAAATACAAGTTTTCCAGGTTGCGCGCTTCCATCGTCGAACGGATCTTGACCCTGTTAGAAGTTCTCGGGGTAATATGCTCGATGCGGGTGTGTTCATCGTTGCGCGTTGATCTGAAGCCAACGCGGTTAAGCTGTACGGACACCGAAGCGAGTATATGTTTAAAGCGCGGCGTCACAATTAAAGAGTGATTTTAACGATCATTTTGGGTTTCTTCACTGACAAACAAACAAACAAACAAACAAATTCCCCCATACGAAGTGCTCGTTCTCTTCTGTTCGTCTACTAACACATTCTTTTCTCTTCTTGTTCTTTATTGCAGAGTTGCCACCGATCCCGTGCATTCCCATGCACAAAGGCTACCAAAGAGATTGCAACTACCCGATGGTGCCACTGATCAAAGACTTAGCCAGCTTCTGGATGGCGAAACGCGTCGATTTTCCGTATCGCTGCGAGACCTGCGGCAAGGGTTACCAACATCGCGCGACTTTGGTCAGACACACCAGACACGAGTGCGGCAAGGAGCCGCAGTTCAAGTGTCCCTATTGCGCCCACAGAACCAAGCAACGCGGAAATCTTTATCAGCACATTAGAACCAATCATCCAGGAAAGAACGTGTTCTCCAGCAGCATTTAGGAACCTACGGACTCGAGATGTTCCTCGAACGGAGACTCCTTCTTCGTTTCCCTGTTATCTTTCGAAAGTGCAGATTTTGTTACTTTTCTTTTCTTCTTCTATGGAACATGATTTTCCTAGTTATTGTCACCCGTTGATCGAAATCGAATTATTCGGTCCTAAGCCACGTGGACATGAAGCGAACGAAAAGGATGGTGCTCGGTTATGAACGCGCATGCGATGAAATTTCTTTTTCTTTCGATTATTACGCTAACCTTCAGAAATTTCTCGTGTCTTTCTTATAAGGAACATCGCTCGAGCGCAACACGTCGGTTTAATCAAATCTATAGAACATACAGCTTGTTGAAAAATATTTGACACGTATTTTTTCTAACTGCTGCTTACAGTCGATTTAAGTGGGTTTTCACCCCCTTTTTGCAAATATCTTGGGAATTGGATGGTATAGGACAATGATTTTCTTTTTGGAAATTTCTGTATTTTCGATCAAGGAATGCAATCATGAAATAAAAATGTTTTAGAATGTTTAAACTTTGTTTAAATGATATTGAAAAAATTAATTTTCTTTTTGCAGTATTTCTTATTAATTGTTCATATTTATTCGTATAATTTTGTGTACGTGATCTATGGACTAAAATATACGGGATACCTGTCTCTGGAATTTTTGTTTTTGTTGTTGTCATGTAGAGACGAGGATTCTTTAGACTTGTTTTGTAAACGATAATACGAACGTTTGCGAAATTTCAAACTCTAATATTCTGCTAGATGCCGTTAGTTAATTTTGTCGATAGCTAAAGGAGGCGCCGAAGATGTTCTCATGTGTCGCGTTACTTACTGCCACCGCTCCATAAAGGACAGTCTTTTATGGTCATTAGCGCCTGTGAGTTTTCGTTGTCATAACAGAATATACATTGGCCACTTTCATTATGTCTTGTGTTCTTAATTAGCCATATTAATAGTTATAAATATATAATAAATATAAATAAATATAAATAAATATAAATATAATAAATATGTCTCCATTAAAAAATTTACAACATTACTTGTATTAATCTCCGCGTTTCTCATTAAAATCCTACTATTTAAATAAAACTAGTGTGGCGGCTGTTGAAAGTGTGGTGGAGAGAGAAAGAAAAGGGAAGAAGGAAGGGGGAGCGTTTCGTCCTGGGTCCGCTAGAGGACTCGTCAGTAAGGCTGACTAGCGGACCCTGTCTTAGTCGCTGAGTAGTGGAAGGCGGTTAAGGACGGTATATATATGAACTGGAGGTGGATCAGGAACTAGCGGGAAAGTCTCGTCCTACTGTCCCTCTACTGGCGAGAGTAGGAGGTAGAGCCGCCACACTAGAAATAATCCAACGATGCGAAAAATTTCTTTTTTTTAAAGATAAACGACACTTTCGACAACTGTCAACAACTCTCAACAATTGTCAACTTATATCGAATGCCTCGTGCAGACGTAGATCGCTTTTATGTATCCCGAAATGCGGTTGTAGGCAGAGTTTAAACCAATACACCAGCAGTTTGTTTCGCTGCATTTACGTAAGCGACAGCGAAAGGGATCGCTAAATCGATAAAATTTGGATCGATAAAATTTGATTTAAAGATTTTGGATCATAAAGGTGTAAAACATACCTGTGATGTATATATCTTACCCAACGGTATCACCCAACGTCGAATCAAGAGCACGAAACATAATGAAACTGGCCAAAGTATATTATACTGCGGCAACGAAAATTCACAGGCGGTATTATGAAAGATTATGTCGCTTAAGGAGCGGTGGCGATTACTACCGCGACACAAAATCAACTAACGGTATCTAGCAGAATATTATAGTTCGAAATGTTGTAAACGTTTATATCGTTGTTTACGAAACAGTCCAAACAGTTCTCGCTCCTACGTGATCGGAGAATGTTAGATATTTAATAATTCAATGTTGAATGACGAAAACAAAAGAATTCTGGTGACATGTATCCTTTATTTTAGACCATATAAAATGTACACAAACTTACACGATTGATAAGAAATATTACAAAAAAAAATTAATTCTTTCAATATTGTTTGAACAAACAATTTTTTCTAAAATATTTGTATACGACTGCATTTCTTGATCGTAAACACAAAACACAAATTCAAACAAAACCATTGTCCTAGACATTCTTCTTGCCGAGATATTCGCAAAAGGGCGGTTCTCGTGGCCAATTTCGAAGGCTGTTTCCACCGTCTTAAACCGAATTAGAAAGCAGCAGTTAGAAAGAATATGTGTGAAACATTGTTGAACAAACCAACCATGTGCTCTATAAATTCGATTAAAATGGGCGTGTTACGCTCGGGCGATGTCCCTTGTTAGAGAACGGAAGGGCATCGGCACGAGAATCGATAGAATTCTTCCGTCTTGTTGTTTCAAAGACATTTTGATGCTTCGATGTTAGACCGCCACGTCGGTCGGACCTCTTTGCCGAGTCATCGAGGTCGCTAACACTTTCACGAATCATTTTTCAACGGCAGAAAACGCATTTACTTGAAAAATATTGCATAGAACCAACGATTGTCCTTTACCAATCGATGCAGAAAATAGCACAAGACTCGATGCATAGAAAAATTTTTCTCCAGATTTTAGGAACCGCAACGGAGTCGTGTAATGCGATATGCTAGAACTACATAGTTGTCTCATCTTTCTGTTCCCCGCGAATAAAGACGATCTTCTCACTTGCGATCGCATTAACCACGTATAACCTGCGAGCCTGTAAACGTGTGCCAAATCGATCGAGAAATAAAAAGCAACGTTTATAAAGCACTTGAACGTACATACTCCGGCGAGTGATTGTCTTTGATCCTCCTTTGTGTTCGTCGATTATTATAACGTTTAGCCTCCTGTACTCGTTGTGGGTACCTATTATATAAATATATACGAAATCACGACGAATATGCAGGGTGATTCGTGTTATAGAATTAAGAAGCCTTACCCCGTCTGTAAAAGAGCCGTTACGAGTCAGTGAAACGATACTCGCGTAATGCAATGCGTCGTTATTTATTATATAATTCAAAATTGATTTCCAAAAGAACTGAAATAACTCATCGCTGAAATAACAAAGGAACGTACAAATATGTGACGAATGTTATTGTTACACAAAATATAGACTCCTCGACATTTTCCCTGACATTTATTTTCACGTTTTATCCGACCCTAAACGCGTCAAAGCAATTTGAATCACCCTGTACGATATTTCGAAAGGTGTTTCGATCCTCTGTGATCATCGAGCGAACGATTCATGCTCTAACCGGAAAATTTTATATTTCCTTTTTTTCCAGATCTCTCCTGGTCGGGTTACCATTATTATGGAAGATCGTTTAACCAGCATAAAGTTCCGTTGACGTCGAGTAACTTCAAAGTACCGCAGAGGACTAGCAGCGGCTGTTTGGATAAAAGACCAGGCTGCTTCAGGTGTCCGAGATGCAACAAAGGGTATCGTTGGCTTAGAAACATGAAGAATCATCTGAAGGTCGAGTGTGGCAAAGACCCGAAGGAATGTTGTCCCTACTGCCCCCACAGAACGAAATACAAGAGCAGCTTGCAGAAGCACATTCTTCGTATTCATCTTGGATAACGTGCAGATCGAACTTTCCTACTCTCTTCGTCACACTGTTAGTTACCTCACCTTCTGTTAGCGGATCTGCTGATCATGTACACGAGTATTAACAAGTTTTAAATAAGAGACGTTCTTTGTACCTAAAGTTGCTGTTTCTTTCATTTCGTAACGTAACGAAACCTCTTTTATCGTCGAAGAGGATCGATCTCCGCGTAGATGGTACGCGTAGTCCGTGTACACTTGGTTAGTTCGAAACATTTTCATTATCGCTGAAGCGAGTCGTTCGATTCATCTTACCTTACCACGTTATTGCATTCTAGGGTAGAAGGCTCGCGGAAAAGTACATTGAAATTTTAAAGATACACGTAGATACTTCTCGGACGAAGTGTATTGTTCACGAATACGTACGTACGTACATATGAATAAATACGCTTTGTTTTTATTCGATGTCCGTTCAACAGTTTTAATCGACTAATACATTTTCCAGAATCTGTTGTATGCCGTCGCGATCGATTTATTTTTTTGTATTTGTTACGATATATAATACAATCATGTTCCGAAGCTTAACAGATTTAAGAGATCAGAGTACACCACAAGCTAACTCGGTCATAGTGTACGCACCGTACCGCATCGCCGATATATTTGGTTTGCGGCTCGTGCAGGAAGTGTCTGGACTATTTCTTACCATTGTAACGAACAAACGATTACATCGTGTCCTTCGCGCTCGCGCGTTGCTATGTTGTCGACATGGACTAAGAAATGTTCGTCGATAACTATCCACTAACTAGTAATTTTGATTTCAGGTTTCAAGTACCAGTACCAGTACAAGTACACCTGCGAACGGTGTCAACGATCCTTCTCCTGGCCAACGAGTCTTAGACTTCATCAGCGAATGGCCTGCGGCAAACCACCAAACTTTTTCTGCAAGTTCTGCGACTACAAATCCAATTTTAAAGGGAACTTGAAGAAACACTTGCTCTGTAAACACCAAGTCATTCAAATGGATTATTAAAAATGTACGTTTCCCTGGTTCTCCTCGTTCCTCCGACTAATGTATTCGATCGATGGGTATATACGCAATAAAGCTGATTTATCTGATATTTCTTGTACACCTCGTTCTCGAACCGTAAAGGCAGGTGTTCCTTTCAGATATTACACTTATTCAGATATCCACGTAAAACGGAACGGCATCGAAGGTGGCCAAGCTGTGAGTATTTGCGTGCACGAGTACAAGTGTGTTCGCATCGTTGTGTTCTAGCCGCTCGAGGACCGAGAAGATGCTCTTTTCGAGTAGTAGTTGCCGGAGCGGGGGGTTTGAACGATCACACAGAGAATCGTGTGGGACGATCGAGCGCGTACAATGGCGGCCATGGTACTCGAAGAGTGCAAAAAACGGTCCGACGTGGTCTCGTAATCGTCAATGCCAGCCGTGACAAAACGGCAACGCATGCGCTTCGGTGTCTAGAAGCTATTCCCAGTGCGAATCTCACACTTTCTCTCTCTTTTCTCTCTCTCTCTCTCTCTCTCTCTCTCTCTCTCTCTCTCTGTTCTCTCTCTTTTCTCCCTCTCTCTTTCTGTCTGTCTGTCTCTCTCTCTCTCTCTCTCTCTCTCTCTCTCTCTCACTCTCTCTCTTTCTCTCTTTCTTTTACTTCCTCACTCTTTCCCCCGTTTCTCCTTTCTCCTTGAACCGCCGACAAACGTCATGTCGATCGCATCCGGATCGGGGTGGCAGGTACAACGAGATCGGTTTTAATCGTTCTGTAATCAACATTTCTTTTCAGACGCTGCTCGGTTCCCGATCGTGAGGCCAAGGCTACACATTTGTCCCCGTTGCGGCCAAATGTACTCATGGGCGTCGAACCTGCGGAAACACCTGAAGATGGGCTGCGGCATGGTCACGTACGAGACCCACTTCTCCTGCCAGTACTGTCCTTACAGATCGAGGATCGAGGCCTCGTTCCTCAAACACCTGCTCTCGGTGCACAACATCAAGTAGACCAGGCTTCGTTCGTGAACGGGAACGTCATCGAGTCTCTTGGTCGAACAATTTTTTATACCAGCGAGCGGTGAGGGAAATTCGAAACGGGACCGTGTTCCGTTTCCGCTTTTCCATGTACTAAGAGATCTGGCGAGATCGAGGGAGATCCGATCGGTCGGAGAGGCCGAGACTATTCAACGGAGGGTCGATGTTGAAATTGGTGTCGGTGTAATTCGTAGACGTTCGGGTTTCATTGGATCGGTACCTGTAACTTTTCGGTGTGCGTGAGTCTAATTTTGTCAACATTTGCCGTTGCTTTGGCAATTTCTGGATCTCTGGGTAGATTTGTTTGGGGGAGAGGAATGAAATTAGAGATCGTTACGAAGTCGTTCTTCGTTCGTAGGCTTGTAAAAATCAAAGTTGTTAAACCGCAAATTTTTCGTATTCGCAACGAGATAAACGAGAAACTAATTTTCTCCTTTATTTCACGTTCGAGCAGCGTTCAACCGGCGGATGATATATATTCTTCCTTCTATCGATACGGATCGAGCGAAAAGAAGATTGGTAATATCGGTATTCGCAGTTTTCGTTGTTACATATTACGCGTGACACGAAGAAAGAAATTAACGCTGCGTTTCTGGTTTCACAACTGTTCGTACGCTCCTGGAGAAATAGCTTTACGCGTTGAGACGATGTTTCGTCTTTATTCTCGCTTTATTTCAGAATTCGGCGAAGCGTGTTTCATTCATAAATTCATGCTTAAACGTGCACGTCGAAACGCTATGCGAACAGAGATAATAAATCAAAGGAGCGTGCGAAGATTGTAAACGGGACGACATGTAATTCATAAATCCGATGATTGGTTTTGTTTCTATAATAAAAGTAGCGACCCTATTTTGGTTTTCCATGACGAGCGAGATTTTGAAATTCGTAACGACGTATCGCGCTATGATATATAGTTTTACGCGATCGTCTCCGAGAGAAGATGCGATCGAAGTATTTTGTCGATCGTAGGTCGAAGAAAAAAAAGTAAAATGTTCGAGTAATAACGAAGATACGATGGATCGTTATAACGTCGAGTTTATCAGTTGCAAGGAGAAGTATCACGAATCGACGGAGAAAGTCGCGTAACCATACTTAAACTGAACCGAATCTAGTCTAAAGGCTGTTTCTTTTATAATATGTAACAAGGATCGATTTTGATTCGCGGTTTCGAAGCTCGTATTGCGGTGTGGACATTCTTTTTCTATCGTAGGAAGGCGGAAGGAAGCGGAGTTATCGGGACGTTGATAACTGGCGCCGTGTGTTGTGCATTAACTGTTAAATGGTACTTTACATATCCAAATAAGTTTGTTCATTTTCTATGCATCGGTTTGCAATTGAAACGATCGCTGAAGAGATCGAGATTCGGCGATAGCTGAGAACGATGATTATTAAATTCATGAGTCTACCATTTAAGGGTTAACTTACGTTCCCAAGTCAATGGTTAACTTCGTCCTTTCCTTAGGATCGGTGATTCGTTGTTTAGAACGACGACTATTTTCTACGTTTTCGAACACGTTGTTTTTATCGAATCGCGCGTACTTTTGCACGTTTTATCATCGCGAATTTTCACCGTATCGACGAAACTAATCGTAGTGCAGTAAACTCTAGCAGCCGGTTTCCTACCTGTTTGATATCGAAGTGGTTGTAGTATGGATAAGCATGCGTTCGCAGTCTCTTTTCCTATAGAAATTGTTCGAGACTACATAAGTATCACAGTTTTAAAAAATCGCAATATTATAATTACGACATTGTACGCTCAATTCGTTTTGCGGCGTGGTTCGAGCAAGAATTCAGCCTCGTAAATACCAAATTAAATAACTTCGTGCAATAAATAGTTGACGAAATCGAAGAGAAAATGTCAAGTAGTAGATTATTTAAGACGGACAAATTTTATATTTTAACGTGTAGAATAATTGAATAACAAGTATATTCGACGTAGCGAAATGAACGAAATTTACAAGGAAGAAATCGATCGATTCGACGTGCGACAGACGCTCGAAGAACGAACGAACGAACGAACGAACGAATGAATGAACAAATCGGTTTCTCTAAAGCTTTCGTTGGTACCTACGTCCATAGCTTGCTGGAAACAGAAACGAGAGAAATTCTTTGACTTTGAGTTCTCGTCGTTCGAGAAAACGCGTATGGATCGTTCGCGAGCCGATTGCGCATCGTCGAATCGTATCTGATCTAGGGAAAAAATGGAAACAGCTCATGAGAATCGTCGCGTTATCGGTTCTCGAATTGAAACACGGAAATTCGAGAAGGCATTCGTAAACATTGGAATTTCGATATCGATTGGCTTCGGAACCGTTCGTCCTCACGTGATAAGCAGCGGTCCATGAAATCGTTATTGATCGCGGCGGATCAAGTTTTGTGCACGGTGTTCCACGGATTAGTGCGCGTCGCGCTTGACTCTCTTCCGTTGATGCTAATCCGAGGAAGATGGGATCTTTGCTCGGTAAATCAGTTTGCCACTGCTGATACGTTCCTTTGAAATGTAGATAAACTTATTAAATGTAAATAATTAACATATTTATAATAGTTATTACAGAAAAATTGCGAAGAAAAGTGCATTGTTAATGTTCCACTGAAATTGCGAGATATACGGTAAAGCTCGAGGTTGAAACAGCGACGTATTTGCGACGCGGAAAAAGAAAACTTCTAAATATAAGCGACGAACGTTGGTACGCGACGACGTTAATCCGTGGATCGCTGTAGTTAGCCACGCTAACGATGTAGTGAGTGTCAGATTTATTTCACTTCATTCTTTGTATCGTCGTACGAACGTGAACGGGGAGTCGTACTTGTTATTAATGTTAGGTCGAATAATATACGAGTCGCTTGTCTACGATGCATGGTGATCTAGTCTATCTTATCCACCCGATTCGATAGATCCGTAGATCTATAGATCGAGCAACTATACTACGCAGCGATTAAGTGTCCCTGTCTAACAATGTTCGGCAGCCGATTGCTTTTTAAATAAATACCTGTGTACATATCCGACTTCCTGGACAAATTCTTCGAGAAACGGTCCTCTTTCATTTCGTTATGTTTCCGTTTACCCGGGTCGTTGTTACCTACGGAACCAAGTCGTCGGCGAAAAGTCCAAACTAATTGATCGATCTTTTGTTTCAGAATCGTTTCATTTCTACGAAACCAACGTGGCCGACAATCAACTGCGGACGCTCGACGCGTTTCCCGATTGCGTCGCCAAGCACGAGAAAGACATCAAGGATCAAACGAATCGATTCCTGGCCGACGACTTCGATGACGACGACGACGAAGATCTGGAGCACGCCGACTTGAAAGACTCGATCGCGGAGGAGAAACCGGGCGAAAGACACCACGAGTACAAGTATACCTGTTTCAGGTGTCTAAAGAGTTACAAACGAAAAGGACATTTGGTCGAGCATCAGAAAATATTTTGCGGGAAGGACAAGCAACAGTGTTGTCCCTTCTGTGCGTTTCGTACTTACAAGAAATCGAATTTAAAGAAACACGTTACTAGGATGCATTATAACGATGCTAATTAACGCTAAGTTAAAGACTAAGTTTTGTCCTTTCGATAAGAAACAAAACAAAACAAAACAAAATACAAAAT